>CAMXCT020004469.1:84695-252195 GCA_947184155.2 Cladocopium goreaui
GGTTTCGGGTTTCGGGTTTCGGGTTTCGATCGGTCCTGGGGAAGGTAAGTCTTCAGAGTCGGTTTCGGGTTTCGGGTTTCGGGTTTCGATCGGTCCTGGGGAAGTTAAGTCTTCAGAGTCGGTTTCGGGTTTCGGGTTTCGGGTTTCGGGTTTCGATCGGTCCTGGGGAAGGAAAGTCTTCAGAGTCGGTTTCGGGTTTCGGGTTTCGGGTTTCGGGTTTCGCTGGTCGAAACCAACTCTGCAGACCTCTCTCCGGATCACGTCTCATACATACATACATACATACATACATACATACATACATACATACATACATACATACATACATACATACACATAAACGAAACCATTCCCATTATATAACCATGCAGTTATATAAGAATTTTTGCTGCACCCCAATCTCTCACTTTCACCAAGCCTTAAAATAGCAGAGAAGCAATCCCCAATCTTGGGAGCTATTGGATTTCGAACATCCTAATTTTTATGAATTCACTGAATGGCTTGATTTAAGGGACCATTGGTGCTCGTACGGTTAAAACACGTTAAAACCATGATTTTCCCCACCCTCCCCGCCACTTGGATCCACCTCTGGTGCCTCCAGCTGAATGCAGCGAAAACTGAACTTAGCTAGTGAAAATTGCATCAAACTATCATAAATCCATGATACATCCCATTTTTGCTGGTTGAATTCCCATGTTTAGATTATGTTTAGGCATAAAAGGCGCGCCTTTTCCATGTTGGAAACTGCCCGGCCCCAGCCTTGCTTCCCCTCCAGCAAGGCGAAGAGCTGTCGTCGCCCAATTGTCATCGTGAAAAGTGGCTCTTCTTCATGCCGATGAGTGCTGGAATTCTGGCCTCTTTCGGTGCCACCAACATCCTCTTCACCGCAGGGTGGATCGGATTGTGCTGATCAAAACCAGTAAAAGCATCAAAACTGATGCAAACAATTAGCAACGCCCTGGTTTGTTGGTCGAAAATACTTACGATTTAAACATCATTCATAGGGGTCTCAACCATCAAACGGATGGTTATAAAGCTGATAAATGATGATTCTCGGATTGGTTGACGATAAGGTCCGGGATTATACTATCCTTTATATCCATATTGGGGATGATTCACATTCCATGAAGTGGGAATCCCGTTCTTAGCTGACACTACTCATGTTGGATGGGAGAAAATATGTGCCATGGTCAAGCTAGTGGGATTGGTTATACCACCAATAGCCGATTTCACAGGATTCCTGACAACGGTTGGATGACCAGCAGCCACAAAAACATATGGTTTGATCATGGCACATATGGGAAGAGATCGGATTTTTTCAGGGATATTCCTGTTGGGCAATTTATGTCTTGTGTGAAAATTCAAGAGAAAGAACCACCTTTTCATGGGACACTTGCAGAAGGGGAACCATTCCTCCAAGCACGGCAGATTTGGTGATGCACATAGCATCATCACTCAACTGTTGAGTTGGTGTTCTCTTTTTTCCGGGGTTGGCCCTGTGCTCAAACATGTCCAATGATGGGTTTTGGCTGTGTCACTCAATGCAGTACGGATTTGTTGACATTCCAGAGTTATTGGTGATGCTTAGACTACTGGTCGCACTACGTCACCATTTTTGTTTGTTGTTTGCAAAAGAGGGTCTGGCACAACACAGCAGTTGGGGTAGATGATGTTTTTGAATTGATATTTGTTCGCCCAGTGATAATTCACAATCCCATAGATCAACCATTGATAATAGATGGAATTTTCAACTTACAGATTAGCATCTAAACGCATGTCCCAGGTTCAAAACAGATTACAGTAAATAAACAATCATTATC
The DNA here is from genome assembly GCA_947184155.2 of Cladocopium goreaui. Lineage (NCBI taxonomy): Eukaryota > Dinophyceae > Suessiales > Symbiodiniaceae > Cladocopium > Cladocopium goreaui. Next base: position 86,516 of record CAMXCT020004469.1, read on the forward strand.
AGCATTAGTGACAAACAAGGTGGGCCAGAGAATCCAAAAGCAAGACGGCACACAGCACGCCTTTTTTTAAAAATCTTGTGGTGTGGGCAGCTGTGCTCTGTACGAAATCGACGTAAGATCTTTACTGAAACATCGTGCGCACTGATGGTATCAGGGGCCACAATTCACCACAGCATGCTGTGTGAGCTACGTCTACATTCTTCTAGTCGCTATTTCTGCTAATGTAATTAACCCTATCCCATCTGTCTAGTCGCTAACTATTCCTGGGTTCTCGTTTGGTTTGCTTCGCCGCAGAGGGAGCCAGGACGAAGCGTGGACGGACAGAACACCGTGCGAAATGAAAACTAAACGACAGAGGGAGTTGACCAAAAGAGCATGAAAACGAAGATATGAAGATGACAGATGGTGAATGATCATGAAAAATGAGACATGATGAAAGATGGGTAAAGACTTCTCTGTACAAAAGCTTCTATGCGTAAAAACTACTGTGTGTAAACGCGTCTGTGCGTACAAGTTTCTTTGTGTAAAAGTTCCTCTGTGTAAAGTTTTTTTTTTGTAAAAAAACTTCTGTCTGTAAAAGCTTCTGCGTGTAAAAGATTCTGTGTGTAAAAGTTTCTTTGCTTAAAAGCTTCTGTATATTTAAAAGCTTCTGTGGGTAAAAACTTCTCTGTGTAAAGGTTTTTGGTGTAAAAGCTTCTTTGCGTAAAAGCTTCTGTGTAAAGTGTCCTCTGTGTGTAAAAGTTTCTGTTTGTGAAAGTTTCTTTGCGTACCAGCTTGTGTGTGTAAAAGCTCCTCTGTGTTAAGTTTTTTTTTGTGTAAAAGCTTCTGTGTGTAAAAGACTTCTCTGTGTCAAAGCCTCTGAGTGTACAAGCTTCTCTGTGTAAAAGTTCCTCTGTGTAAAAGCTCCTCTGTGAAAAAGCTCCTCTGTGTAAAGGGCTTCTCTGCGTAAAAGACTGCGTGTGCAAGCTTCTCTGTGTCAAGACTTCTTTGTGTAAAGACTTCTCTGTGTAAAGTGTAAAGACTTCTCTGTGTAAAAGCTACTCTGCGTAAAGGCTTCTATGGGTGGAGGCTTCTGTGTGTAAACGCATCCGTGTGTAAACACTCCTGTGTAAAGCGTCTGTGTGTAAAAGCTTCTGTGCGCAAAAGTTTCTCTGTAAACACTTTTTTGTGTAAAAACTTCCGTGTGCAAGAGCTTCTCTGTGTAAAGGCTTTCCGGTGTAAAAGCTTCTGTGTGTAAAGCTCCTCTGCGTGTAAACGTTTCTGTGTGTAAAAGCTGCTCTGTGTAAACGTTTCTTTGTGTAAAAGCGTCTGTGTGTAAAAACTCCTCTGTGTGTACAAGCTTCTCTGTAAAGACTTCTCTGTGTCAAAGCCTCTGCGTGTACAAGCTTTTCCATGTAAAAACTACTCTGTGTAAAGACTTCTCAGTGTAAAAGCCTCTGTGTGTGCCAACTTCTCTGTGCCAAGACTACTCTGTATAAAGACTTCTCTGTGTAAAAGCTTCTGTGTGTAAAACCTTTCCTGTGTAAAAACTCTGTGTGTACAGTCGTCCCTGTGTACAAGCTGGTGTAAAAAGATCCTCCTCCGTGTAAAGCTCCTCTGTGTAAAGTTCCTCTGTGTAAAAGCTGCTTTGTGTAAACCCCGTGCCAACAGCTCCGCATTTTCAGTGCCACTCCCCTCCCAGCAGAGCTCTTCCCAAGCTATTTCCCCACCTGTCCGTTCACGCTGATGCATATCCTATGCTTGGGTTCTCGTTTAGTTTGCTTCGCTGCAAAGGGAGCGAAAACCAAGCATCCAGCAAAGAACTTTTTCCAATGCATGTCCGGCATGTCCTTTTGCCCAGCGTTTTCACACGGTTTGAGAAGTCTTTGGCACCTGTTTTTTGGGACAATCGCGTTGATGGAATTTGTCCTGAAAAATCCGTGCCAACAGCTCTGCTCTTTTAGTCACGCTCCCTGCCAACAAAGCTATGCATGTCCCATGGCCCGGGGTTTGGAAACTTTGGTAGGTCTTGGGCGCGCAGTTTTTCGGAACAATCGTATTGATCTGAAATTTGCCCAGAAAAACTCGTGCCAACAGCTGTGCATTTTTAGTGTTGCTCCCTGCCAACGAAGCTATGCATGTCCCATCGCCCAACGTTTGCAAAGCACTTGAAGAGTCTTGAGCCCAAAAGCGTCGTGTGCATCAGGAAACGTTCCACATTTTTTCATGCCAAAACGAAGCATGGAGGCAACTAATTACTAATGCTGCTCCATGCTTCGCGCCAACCCTGGCCACGCCCCCGTCCACCTCCTCGCGCAGAGAAAAAAATCTCCAGCCACGAACTTTTTCCCATGCATGTCCCATTGCCCAGGGTTTGGCATCAATTTCACAAATCTTAGGCGAACACTTGTGCGGGACAATCGCATTGATGGAATTTGTCCTGAAAACCCGGTGCCACAAACTCTCAATTTTAGTGAATTTAGTGTCCCTCCCTCCCTACCCAGTTCTCCTGAAGCTATTTCCAAGTCTTGGACCCGCAATTTTTTAGGACAATCGCATTGATGGAAATTGTCCCGAAAAACCCGTGCCACCACGCTCGTCCGGCGCTCCCGTCTCGCTCCCTCCAGCAGCTCCCCCCAGGCCCAAGCTATTTCCACGCTTCACAGCGCTCGTCCGGCACTCGTCCGGCTCTTCTGTCTCGCTCCCCTCGCGGCAAAGTAACCTAAACGAGAACGCGAGCATCGGAGATGCTTTTGGGAAAAACAATCCTATAATATAGTTCCCTTAAATGATAGATGCTAATAAATCCAACTCACTCCCCATGAAATCACCCAATCCCACGTATTTAAATGGTGTCTAAATCTTAGATATTCCTTAAAATCACATTAAACTCCCATCAAACTTCCATAAAACTCCGATTCAATTTTTCAATTACATCCCATTCGAATCCCATTAACATCACATGAAAATCTCATGAACATCCCAAGTTGCGGAGGTCATGGCACTTTTGGATCGCTGGGATCTATCTACACTTCTCCTGTCGCCCTGATGAACAACGATGAACTGGGCTGATTAACTTCTACCTTCGGATCATTTCACGGCAAAAAGTGCACCATTTTTGAAGAGTTCATTTTTTTCAATGTGCCATTTTCTGTTGTGGTAAATTACAGGTACCAGAGGGGAACATGAGAAAAGAACAGCATGGTGACAAACACTACATTTCGGATTTTGAGAAATTGATGTGGTGACAATTTAGCAACGAGTACGCGTAACCAACAAGTGGGATTTTACCAGAGGCAAATTCCCGGATTTTAACCAACCCAAAGGTTACTTTTCTTGGGCCTTGAATCTCATTGCCTTGTGAAGTCCTCAGCTGGAATTTAAAGTCACCAGTTCGCAGTGGACAATCATCAATTTGTGAAAAATGGCGAACTCCATTTTGTTTCATCGAACGCTATCCCAATTATTCATGGAACATTCAAAAAATGTACAAGATAAATAACAAAAGATGAAACAAGACATCACATTCTTGCACCAAAGATCCCAATTTAAGTGGTCCATGTAACCACTGATTGGCGGAAGTTCTAGCCACCTTTGGGATGATATTTTTCCATGGTTTGGGTGAAGAATTGGTATAATCCCATAGCCCTACTATCAAACAGCATCGTTGATTGATGTAGCGATATATGTATATATACACACACATAGGTACACGCACACGCATATATATATATAATAATAATAATAACACTAATAATAATAATAACAAAATATATACATGTATTGATATGAATATATGATAATATATGTAGTGTTGGCATGAATAATCTTGGATAGATAGTCTAGTCATTGAATCCAATGGATTTCAACAGAGGCGTCTACGGCTGGGCCACTGCCCTAGATGACTGCATTCTGGCGTTGCGCCAGGGCTTCGATGCTTGTTTTGGATAAGTCATGGGGACTTCATGGGATTTCCATGGGACTTTTCATGGGATTTGATGGGATTTTCCATGGCGAATCTTACCCTCTGGTATTCAAACATGGTAATGGACACTCCACCAACGATTTGCTCAGCAGCCCGCCATGATCCGGTTATCTGGGATTCAGTTCGCAATCAGAAGTGAAGAGAATGCCCAAGTGCTGAATCATCCTCCCCATTGAAATGGCCATCTAAGGGATATACCAAATTTTCCGACCCAAATTGAACTGGTTGAGCCAATCAAATAGAGATTTGGAAGGGATTTGACGATGCAAATTGGGAGTGCCTGACCCGTCTATGCGAATTTGGGGTCCACACCAATTTTCGGGATTTTCCCATGTTATATATGTGTATGTATGTATGTAATGTAATGTAATGTAATGTAATGTATTGTATTGTATTGTATTGTATTGTATTGTATGTATGTATGTATATATATATATATTATGTATGTATATATTATATTGACAATGTGCTCCGAATAACATTAAGGGGGTTGCAAACAAGAATTTGAGATACAACCAGCAAACCAAGACTCATATCTGTGCAGTATCCCAACATGAAACGGCCTACTACCCCATGCCAGATGTTGAAGCAGGTCCTGTCAGGAGATTTTGCGATGGATGTTTCAGGATCACCAATCTGACATGAAATTTGACCAATCAAGTTGGACACATGAACCATATGGGATTGGCAAGCAGGTTGCACTTCCAAAGCAAGAGGACTAAGTTCAAGATTACCCACGATTTATAGATGATTTTCCCATTAGCATGCCTATTTATGGGGCATTTCCCATTGCCATGTTACAATGGCGCCTCCAAACAACTTCAGAAAAGTGAAATTGCTGGCCCGTCCCGCAATTGGGGACCCTTAAACTGAAAATCCTCTGACAAATTATTGCAAAACGAATATGTACTTAGTTCATACAGCTGGTCTGAAAGCTGAATTTCCCCTCCAAAATCTGTTCTGAATTCCAGCCGTTCCAATCTTTCAAGCGGATTTCCCCCCAAATGGTGTGTTCACACTGAGGGGTTCTTACGGTAAGAGTAAAAGGCCGGGGTTAGATCAGGGTACAGTACTCTCTCTGGTCCCCGGCTTTTTCATTGAACAATTCTCGCATAAAAGTTCCCTTGTGAGATGTTCATGTTTTCGACTGCGCGGGCTCGGACAAAATTTGGGTAACGGATTTCTCTCTTCCGAAGGTCTTGTTTTACCAGCGTGCCGTGCTTGTTTTTTGAGCTATGTCCATTTCGTGTGGCAGGCGTGGGGCATCCGGGACATCTTGGGGTCTAAAACGTCGCTTTGCATGACAGGTGCAGGACACCGGACACTTTTTCATTCGCGTGGCAGGCGTGGCACTGTCTTGACGTTGCTAAAACGTTGGCAAGAGTGGGCCAGAATGAGAGGTGCTTTTGGAGGTCATTTTGCATGGCAGGTGGGGTATTTGGTGAACTTGGACGACGTTTGGAAAGGGTCGAAAGTCTCGTTGTGTGAAGCTGTCGTCATTTTTGATTTTGGACATGATGATGATTCCGTGTGGCAGGTGCAGCACTTTGGATGCCTCGGGCTCATTTTTTGTGGCAGGCGCAGAACTTTGTACACCTCAACAAAAAGTGGCTGAGACCTAGCTAAAAACATCGTTTTTGATATTTTCAATGTTCCTTTTTGGTGATGCGCCCAATGTTTTGTGAAAATCTTGCATGTGCTCGCGCAACCCTCTTCTGACTTTGTGCGTGTCGGATCGCTTTCATTGTGGTGCTGATTTCAGCCGAGCTCCCGAGATTCTGGTCAAGAGATTTTACGACTTCCCTGGAAGGTCCTTCTATGACGATGCAAGAGTTTCATGGTGCAGTCTTGGAGGTCCGTGATGAAGATCTTCACCAAGGCCTTGTGGTGATCCTGAATCCTGTCAGAGGTCCTTCCATGATCTTTTAAGGTCCTTGTGAGAAGATCTTGTGCAGATCCTGGAAAGATCCTCTCTAAGAGGTCCTTGCATGAAGATCTTGCAGATGCCATGTATTAGATAGAGATGCTTCTATGAAAGCTCTTCCCGGACGCTCTTGGGAGGTTCTTGTATCAAGATCTTGTAAGATCCTCTCCGGCAGCAGCAGGTCCTTCTATGACGATCTTGTGGGTTTCTCTTTGGGGCCCTGGCATGACGATCTTGGTCAAGGTCTTTTACGATTCCTCGTGAGAAGCTCTTGTACAGATCCTGGTGAAGTCCTTTCTAAGTTCTAAGAGGTCCTTGCATGATCTCGTACAGGTCCTTGTGAGAAGATCTTGTGGGTGTCCCGTTTAAATCAATGCGGTCCTTGCAAAAAGATTTTGAAGATGCTCTGTGTTGGTGTTTGTATGAAAGTTCTTCTGCGATGTTCGCAGATCACAGGAAGTTCTTCTATGAAGATCTTGTGAGATACCCTATACAGAAGGTTGTTCTTTTGCTATCTTTTGAAATTCTCTTACATGTCCCCGTATGAGGTTCTGGTATGAAGCCCTGATGAGTCGACAGCGTTGCCTCTTGCGCCACAACAAATTCCTGTTGCTGCAGTTCCGACAATGTCTAACCTGATCTGTTACTGTTCCGTAGCTACTGGTGCTTGTATCTGGTACATTGGCTTCCTACCCCCGAAACTGTTTGGGGCCTCTTTCCGGTGTAATTTGTTCTTGCCGCGGAGATCCCACAAACTTTCCCGCATCGAACTCGAATTTGACACGTTGAAAACCAGAGGCCTTGGTGGATGGCAGGGTCTACCTCGTCTGTCCCCTGGGATATGTAGAGGTGCCGATGGAAAATGGTGAATGGGGAGACCCACCATGTCAATTTCAGTGTTTTTTCTCACAAATCCCATGCTTTACCCGACATGGTGTCATCAAACATGGTGTGCTGAAAAAAGTCATCATTTAGTGTTCGATGACTTTCCCAACATAAAAAACATCCATGTGTAGATGGGGGATTTTCCAGCTTGCCATGTTTGACTACCGGAGGGTACTACAAGAAATGACCGTTTTTGAGGTGGCATGAAATTCGGATCCACACCTAACTGCCCAACTAACTGCCCGGTCACCTATATATTTTGTGATAGAAAGTGACCAACTAAGAGAGGGAATTTCCTGTGAAACATGGGCGAATTTCACGTGATACCGTGTTTGCTTCAAGTGTTTGGGAACTATACACGTGATTACAAGTGGGTTTGTTCGAGAATGAGGCATACTTTGAAATAACTATTGTAGGGAACCATCCCTACATGTTTGATTTTTTTGGGCGTTCCCTAAATGTTCAGACAAAACCACGTAAGACATACCTTAAGATGCAGTTCTCCAATGTTTCAACTGCCTTATACTAGAGTTGCTCCAACCCAATATAGGTAAATGATAGCTGCAAGGGGGTAAAATGATTGATTTGCATTGTGATTTTGACCAATTTGCCCAGTATTCTGGGGTGAGAGCAACCTGTATACCCTTGTGTCATGCGGATTCCAGCCATCCCCAGTCATGGTAGGTGGCATGGGGTTGAACGCTATTTCTCCAGAGGAAATCATTGAACCATCATGGCTAATGTCTAGTTGGTTGATGTGTTTATGCCATCATTATATGGGATATATATATATATGTAAAACTATATATATATATATGTAAAACTATATATATATGTAAAACTATATATATATATATACAAAACTATATATATATACATATATATTATATACATAACTATATATATATAACTATATAGTTATATAGTTATATAGTTATATGATGGCTATATCCAATTCTCTCTGGTGAAATCTCCCTATTTTTGATGGCATAAATATCATTGTTGTTCAGTCCTCATCCCATCCGCAACTGGGTTCTCCGTTCAGGAGCCGCATCTGGATCGCTGGATCTTACAGCACTACCGTTTCATCACCTCGCTCCTGGGCGATGGATCTTCAGCGCGCCGAAAAAAACCACCGATCTGAAGGGTGAAAACCAATAGAACATACCCTCTGGTAATTTAACATAGCTATTGAAAATGGCCATTTATAGTGGATTTTCCCATTGAAAATGGTGATTTTCCATAGCTATGTTAAATTACCAGAGGGTATGGTTGTCTACCAGGAAAACTGAATAGTTTGAAAGTGTATCTATATATATATATATTACTGGTTGGTGGTTTGGACCCTGAATTTTATTTTCCCCAATAGCTGGGATGATGATCCAATCTGACTAATATTTTTCAGGGGGGTTGAAACCACCAACCAGATTATATAAAATCCCAATGGTTAAGGCGAAAAAAAATAAACCCCATGAAAATGCATGTGAATCCCATGTCACTTGACCGAACATCAGCCATCATTTCCGAATATCACCAAAGAATCGTTGATGGTAAAACCCCATAAACCTCAGTGGTTAAGACGGTATTCAACCCCATGAAACCCAAGTGAACCATGGCACATTCTGCATCACATCCCAGAAACAAATATGGAGGTTTCCTAAAATGATCCAAAATTGGGATACTGGGATACCCCCAAATCATCCATTTGATTTTCGGATTTTCCATGAAATAAACCATCCATAAATTTTGGGTGGTTTCTCATGGTACCTCCACTTTAGGAACCCCCCATATCCCTGTCATCCCAGGAAAATCACTTCTTTGGTACTCCGTGGGGCCGTGCAATTGATACTAGCCTTGTGGGTAGAGGCCACGGTGCTGTACCGCTTGAAATGTCACTGGGACCCGAGAAGGTGGAGGTGGGGCTTTTAGCCACCAGACTTAGCTGCTCCAAGAGTTTAGAAGCCATAGGTGCTGCCAAAAGATTGATTACACACATTGGGGGAGGGTCATCAATGTATATTAGTGTCAATCCATTAATAGAGATCATATAATATAATATAATATATCATATAACCTAATCTAATCTAATGTAATATAATATTATACAATAACATATAATATAATATAATATAATATAATACCGTATACCATATCATATTATATCATGTTAAATTATATCATGTTATATAATATAATATAATATAACATAATATAATACAACATGATATACTATAATATAATATAATATAATATACTCTAATATAATATAATATTATAGTATTATATACTGTATATATACATACACCCGTTGCAAGGAATCGCAATGTGGGGATGGATGACTTCAAGCATGGCACACACACATACATATATATATACATAGATATAGGACTGGGTGATTTCTTAATAAGACTGGGAAGCTTCAAATAGTACCCTTTGGCTATTTAGCATAGCGAACATGGTCCATTTCTAGAGGATAAACATGATGATTTACCCATCCAAAATGGTGATTTTGATGGTGAAACCAATCGCTTCCAGTCAGTCGGGCGAAGCCGCCCTTGGCCCTTTTCATAGGCAACATGGCAACGACACATCTTTGAGTTAGTTTCATGATTTGCCCATTAAGATTGCGATTTCTAGTAGGATTTCCCAGCTCTCCATGTGAAACAACCTGCTCGGCTATGATCATTTTCATTAAACAAATGACCGACGTCCAGTCCGAAATGTGTCAACATCAGAGTGATTTCCCAATTTGTGAGTCGGTATTCTTTAGCAACCTCCAAAGAGTTGTTGAAAAGTTGAAGACCTGGAAAAACTGGGGGAAAACATCATCTATAGCTGGTTGGTGGTTTGGAACATTTGGATTATTTTTCCCATCATATTGGGAATGTGATCATCTCAACTGACGAAGTCCATCATTTTTCAGAGGGGTAGGTATACCACCAACCAGATAGCATCCTGAAAACATCCATTTTTTTTGGGTGTTGCTACAGATACTCTGGAGATTTGCCGGGCACTGCATGTGTCACAACTGAGCGGCTCGTTTTCCGTCAGTTGCTTCAAAGAAACCATATAGAAAAGTAAAATCCAAGTAAAACGATACTAAGTCAGTTTGAAGTCTTTTTTGGGTGTTTACTTTACCCTGTAAAAGGATGGAAACAAACAATGGTTTTTCAGATTACCAAAGAAACCATCTGAAGAGCTGGATGATCATCCGACAGAGGTAACTGGTAAAGAACCCACCTCTAAATCCAATGATATTCCAATGATTCCCAGAGTTAAAAAACATCCCTTTTTCACATCCCCTTTTCGCATCATCATGGGATCTAACACGACTCATCGGGTGGGGACCCAGGTATGAAGGCCTTCAGTGGCCATGCACGCAGCCCGATGTGCATTCAACTGACCTTCCTCTGGTGGATTCAGGTTCGGAGAACTTGGACAAAGTGGAAGTTTGGGGGAAAAAATGGAGACATGGATGCGTAGGGAAAATTAGGTCTAAAGCCATCTAACATTTGGGGTACAGTACCCTATTTTGCTCGGTTAACATGGGATCTAACCAGCAAATTACAGGGAAATGAACCAACAAAAACTGGGATTTAAGTGATTTAAGTACCAAACATGGGGATGTCCTAGCATATGCATTCCAAAACGCAAGTGGTTTGGGACCTGTATATATAACCCATGAAAACGTGTATGACTGGGTGATTTCATATGGTTATTGCCAGCTTGCGATGCCTGGGATGAAAACCCGGAGTGGAGTAGGGACTTTACTATCCCAAAGTGAGGATATCACCAGCAAGAATGGAAATACAGTCAAGAAAAGGTCTGGTTACTTCTGGTTGGAGATATTTGTATTGTGCGCCCAAAATTCAAAATTCTCATTCCAGAATTGTAGTAAGATCCAAGAATTTTGTTGCTTGCAACCCTTCAATTTGCGACAGCATGCGGGATGGCCACGTATAAGTTATACACAGTCACACAATTTCATATCCCAATCCAATTGCAGATAAGCTTAGACAATATTGTGGGTTTGCTGAAGGCGATTTGTATTTTCCCAGTGTAAAATCCAGAATTTGGAGAATCTATAGAAGGTGAAGCCTGTTACATAGCTAAATTGACTTGTAACTTGCTTCACTATTTTTTTCCCGGGTGATATAACAACAATTTTCTTTAATGGGTTTATATATATATATCAATATATATATATATATATCAATATATATATATATTATATAATATATAATATATTATATTATATTATATTATATTATATTATATATATTATATTATATATATTATATATATATTATATATATATATTATATATTATGATCCAACTTACCGGGCGGCCTTCACAAATACACCTGGGCCCGGCGAGATCCTGTTGCTGCCATCGGCTTTGCTACCAAGCACTGGCTTATCTGGCCTTGTTCGCCGGATGCTCTGTAGCTTAGCTGCGGTGGTAGTGGAGGATCACCGCAAAGGGTCCTATGGTCTCGTGTTTATGGTTTGTTAGTGGTTTTTGTCGCTTCAAAACTTACTGGTGCTTAGCAGGGAATGAGGGAATGATCCATAATCACTAGTAATAATCATCCCAGCAACCCCCATTCCCATCTATTCCCTACTAAGCACCAGTAAGAAAAAGATAGAGAACAGGTTGAATTTGTCGCAATGAACTGTAGGATTTCGACATTTCCATTCTGGTGGGATAACACACACGACATGACGGAGAAATCACCAAGGTTATTTCATCAGTTACAACTCTTGACTTCCAACTAGTCAACTAGTTCCATGTTTTGGGGAGATGGATTGGCTCAAGATGAATCTATAGGAATCAGCACCCCCAAAAAGATGCCGAACTCTGTGTTTCCAGGATGGTACTTCGATGATGTTTCTGTCATATTTCCGCGGTTTCTAGCTTTTTCTATCTATTTGGGGGGTGCTATATTTGCAGAGCATCTCGGTTAACCATGGTTAAAAACGAGCCTGGTCCTTAGAGCTCTTAAACAGTTATGAACAAGTCCATCTTCGCATGGTAATCATGGTAATCTGTGGCCACATGATGTTTTTTTTAAGCATGGGCACAGATTCGAAGAGATGGATCCGGGATCTGGAAGATGCCGTTGCGTAAGAGCCGCGGCCCCTTGCTTCGAATGGAGTCCCGTCATTGGTCTGTGATGGTCTGTGGAAATTCATGGAATTTCCATGCTTTTCAAAGGGCCAGATCTCGTCCTTTCTTTGCTGCTCGAATTTCCAGGGTTAGGAGGTCCAAGTTTGAGGGTTGGATCGCGAAAGCCCAGTTGAACGGGGCAAACATCGGGCTACTCACTGAACTTAGGAGCCGAAAGTGGATAGTCACTTGTGCATAGTTGGGGATATTCCATGTACAACAGGGTGAAGAACACTCTTGTGGTATCTAGATAACAAAAAAAACAAATATACAACATGTGTGCTGGTCACAGCCAATGAGAAAAATCGCACTGAATACCCTCCGATAATCAAACATGGTAATTTAACATCCCATAATATACAGATGATTTTCCCATTAAAAACCGTCATGAAAACTTCTTGGATTTCCCAGCAGCCCGCCATGTTTGATGGCACGGAAGAACGTCCTAGCGCGGCGCAGCAAGGTATTGCCTTCCTTGTTGCGTATTTACTGGGCGCCATCCAACTTCTTCGCATGCTGCGGCTGATTCTGACGCGGCGCCTGGGAAAAAATCACTGGGGACGCGTCCCACCAAGGTGGGAATGGGAACATACTGGGATATTTCATGGTTTATATAGCCAACAATATGACATTTTGGGGTTGGTTGATCTGAACATGGGATATGGTATAAATATATGCCAGTCAGGTTTTAAACCATCAATTTTGGGGGACTCCATTCCCAAACAAATCCGTACACGTTCATTATTGCGGGTGCATTCATTAACAAGACCAGCAACTCTATGTGCATGGAACATGTTTATTTTAGTAATCCAACATGGGAATGGGATAGAATTCAAGACTCCTTTGAACTCTTTTGGACCCACAGTCCTCTTGGTGATTCGAAAGAGTGGTGACATATTCACCACCAAAAGGGGTGCAGTTCCACCAATAAGTGTGTTACCCTCTGGCAAACTAACAGTTTGCGACATTGAAAATGGCCCACTTATAGTTGATTTAGCCATTAATAGCATGGTGATTTTCTATAGCTATGTTAGTCCCCATAAAAATCATGGTGATGTTCTATAGCAAACTGTTAGTCATTACCAGAGGGTAAGTGATATAACTTATATAGCGATAGTTGTAGAGACGATCTCCCCAACTTATGGAGCTTGAACAACAATTCCCTGGGGATCGAATGATGGGATGATGCGGAGCTATCAGATGATTATCAGATGTGGATCCCAGCCAATATAATTGATATATATATATATATATCAATTATATATATATACACCCTCTGGTAAACTAACATAGCTATGGAAAATCACCATTTTTAATGGGTAAATCAACTATAAATGGCCATAAATTACCAGAGGGTATATATATATATTTATTACCATACATGTCTATTAATCAGCATTAACAACCAGTTGTGGGTAAATCATGGTAATTCACATTGGTGATATACTTACCATGATACAACATAACAACTTACCGATGTTGACTCACCCCATTACCGTATGCCGCGACACGTCGCCACAAGGCTGGGAGAGTATCGCAACGTGGCACGGGAACAAGAGGATTCGGAGGAAGCCTTGCTGGCCTTGACCAAGGGACGAGAACGGGTCCGGCGCCAGTGTTCCCTGGCATTTCTGGCCAAATGGCTTTGAGAATGGGGTATATTCATCTGGTTGGTGGTTTCAAACATGAATTTTATTTTCCATTTCATATCTGGGATCATCCTTCCCATTGGCGAAGTCCATCATTTTTCAAGATGGTGAAATTGCACCACCAACCAGTCATGTATATTCCCATATATTCCTCCAATGGCAATTGAATAGGGGACATTAGAACAAACTAATGAACCATTGGATTTGGGGATCAATTTTAAGAAACCAGATTTCAAAGCTCGGTGATTTGGATGTGGGATGAATTTCCCATGGATTTTTGCACTTTGATTCGCCCCAAACAAGCAAATATGACCCAAACAAGGCGAATCCATGGTAGATGGCCTGCGAGTACTTCATTTTGCAGACTTTGGGGTGCACTTCCGCTAAGTGGATTAGATTTCACCATCGTTCCTGAGTTTTTTCGGGGCCCCATATCCCAACTTATGGAGGTTTAAATCCCATAGTTGTACCATTAATAACCCCAAGCTCATTTGCAAGGACTTCAAGGAGCATGTAAGAGATCACCTCCATCAGAGAATCCCAGGAACTTCTTCCGGAACGCCATCCGGCCACGGAGGGGACCCTGATCCAGACCCTGGGTTTACCCGTCACGATTCGTAAGGAGACCATGGAACATTTCCATTGGAAAATCCAGTGTGATGGATCTCTTTTTGATCCCATCACCTCAATATTGACATACCCCCATGGCCACCCAAAATGAACAGATCCAATATGTTCCATCAGGGTTTCTAGAGGGTGAGATTCCAGGGGGGAAGGGACTCTAACTTTATACAACTGAAGCGCCAACTAGTAGCGTTTTTTTCACCATCCGAAACCAAAGTCCACATGCAACAGGTTGCTGGGCAAAGTTCAGGGTGTTGCGATATCTAGATAAATATTCATTATTGTTTTGTATATCTATGTATATCTAAGATATTTATTATGGATATAGAGATGATCTATCACATGTATTTAACGTCCATGCTGCATATCATTCTGCACATGTAGGTATCATATTATAGAAGATGCTGAATTTACAGGACACACACATCATGACATCTATCAATATAAATCATTCCTGTTATTGAAGTCTGTATCATTAATGATCAAAACGCGGTTTCTGAATCTCCCAGCTGCTGAGGTTTTGGCTACATGATGCATGTGATTTTTACCGTCACGGTTGGGACCGCATCTTGTCATGATCCGGTTGGGAAAGGACTTGTTTTCGGGCACCGGTTTCCATGGTTGTTTCGAGGAGTAAACCTGTTTTATCCCCGTGGTGTTGTTGTCGCACGTAATATATATATATATACACAGTATACACACAGACAGTACAGTACATTTTGATACACATATATACTTTGTACGTGTGTATACTGTGTATATGTTTAAAGAGATACATATCATGGGTGCATGTATGTGTAACATGTACATGTTATCCTCATTCTGAGGCTGAGCGTGGGGCCTCATCGGGTCCAACCAAGCCTTCATGGCTTCCAACATTCGTAGTTGGTTGGCTTGGGGGATTGCTTTAGGGCCCAATTTCATATCCAATTGGTTTCATACTTGATGGCTTATGTTGCTTGATGTTGCTTATAACTGGGATTTTTCATGCGAATTACTGAGTGGGATGAGGCACCAGCTTCCAGCTTCCAAGTCCATCCTTCGTCTCTGCTCAGCTCGTGGTGGTTTCCAACAATCGCGCCTTTGATGACAAAGACGGTTTCGTTCTCACCGGCAGCTCCGAGGATTTCTCGAAACTTGGCGGGGGGACCTCGTGGATCAATGGATGAACCGTTGGAGAAATCGTTGACCCTCTGGTAATGACTAACAGTTTGCGACATTGAAAATGGCCATAGTTAAATAGTTGATTTTCTCATGAAACATGGTGATTTCCCATCGTTTTTTGTAAACGTTTACCAGAGGGTATATTTTGCTGTGTATCACGGTGGTTTGATGCCAGGGGATTGGGAAACCAAGAGGATTGCAGAGGCAGTCGATATAAATCGAATGATTCAACCAACATGGATATGTGGTAAAACTCGAAAGCACCGTGATGTACTTTTGCATGTTTTTTTTACCACCAGTTTTTTTTGACAACTGCAAAAAACTCGAAACAGGTACTGTATATAGGTATCGTCAGGTAAAACCCGATGTAGGATGATGTAGGTCACCGAGAAAAGGATGGAGCTTGCCACATTTTTCTCGGGGCAGCACAACAAACGATGAAGCTTTCAGGTTTGCACACATGCTCTACTGTTGTTTGGACATGACATGCCTGTGCAAATGTATAACTTATAGCCACATGTATACATACATATGTAATCATATATAATCATATATATATATATGTATATATATATATCTCTACATAGACTCCACCTCTTGGGGTTCCACGTGAGTTCTCCTCTGAATCTTGATGACTCAGGACATTGCTGAAAATTTCCTTTTTTCTTCCCGCGATTCACATTTTAGCATCTTGGGCAGCTATTTTTACCGCTGGGTTCTTCGGAATTCCGGACTTCATGGGAATTCACTGGCCACTGGTTTGTCCAAAAATGTGGAATAGCAGCCACAGTGATGATTTTAATAGGGCATATCATGATCAACCATCAACTTTGTCATTTTTCCCTCAATTTTCAAGCGAAATCCATTATATCCATTGCCAGCAATCAACTTAGGGATGAGCCCTGCTGTAAATCACCAGGTTTCCATGGCTTTCCCATCTTTCTTCACACATGTTTCCACTTGGCATTCAAGGTGTCTCAGGTCTCAGGTTCCACGTCTAGCACTTAAAAAGACAACATATGGCTAGGGATCAATACATGTGAATATCATTAGGGGGATGAAGCTCCATTTATGACACAAAAATTGAGTGTGTTTTTGCCAGGCAATTTGACCCAGGGTTTTTGACCCATAGCCAAGTGTCTGTTGCTGGATGCTCGCCCGCATCCATCATTTCCAAGCTGATCTCCGGCCCTCATGATGGTTGGTTGATGGTTGATGCTACAAGCCCAGTAAGACCTTGTAAGATAGTTTGATGGTGATCAATGTACATATCAATGCTAGACGAATTTCGGTGGATTTCACCATATTTCCATATATCTATTTCCATATATTTCCATATATTTCCATATATTTCACCACATTTCCGTATATTCCCATATATTTCCATATCCAGCAGCAATAATCATTTCTTCCATTCCCAGTTGCTGATTGGTGGCCCCTACATCATGAACAGCGGCAACGCCACGATTGGACAGCAGAGCCAGTTCTGTGCCGAAGTCCGCCCGAAACGACAGAAACGACGCTCGGTTGATCAAACCCATGTCGATCCCCACGATTTTTTCATACTTTTTGGTTGATTTTTGGTTGATTTTTGGTTGATTTTTGGGGTTGGTGGTGGTTTGGGCCTCTAAAAAAGCAAAAAGATTTGGGCCTCTATAAGTTTTTCCAATATGGATGACTGGGTGGTGGTTAATCTATGGTTAATCTATGGTTAATAATGGTTAATAATTGGAATAACAATATATCTGGTGGGTGGTTTGGACCTCTAAAAATATGTTTTTTTCCCATCAGATTGGAAATGTCATCGTCCCAACTGACTTTCAATCCATCATTTTTCAGAGGGGTAGGTATACCACCAACAACCACCAACCAGATGGATATGGGAATGTTCTATCTCTGAAATGTTGCTGAAATCCGATGTTGGCACACTACGCTTCGTCGTGTTTTTCACCGCCGTGCGGTTGTGAAAGTTCTATCAGTTGATCCTGTCGCTTCGATCGCGAAAAGTGAGTTTAAGTCATGGCCAGAATTCTCTTGTTGGTTAAAAAAAGGCAATTTCTTCATGTTTAATATGTTTAATTGGCTCAATAAAATTTTCTGGATTTGATTTGCAATTGATCAAAGCATTTTGAGAATGGTTTGCTGGATTCGCCTACAGTAAACTCACGGAACATCCAACATTTCTGTAGTTTTTCAGCCACGAGGTTCCCGACAATTGGAGCCTGGGTGGTTTGAAAAAGTGGTGGAGCTAAGTGAACGTGGCATCACGGTGCAGGCGCGCATAACGTTGGAATGGGATGATTGCCATGGCTGGATGTGATGTTAACCATAATTTGTCCTCGGTTATGCATGGTTATTTATCATGTCATTCATGAGTTTAAGAATCAGCATCCATAAGTTTTGAACTATATGATTTTACTAGTTTTATAATAGTATATTGGCCAAATTGGGAGTTTCACCATAGTAAGCATAGCTAATATTGATTAAATGGTAATGGGATGGGTATTTATATTTTTGATGGGAACATATGATGGGAATGGCATATGGGTAGGGAAAGATTTTGGCTGTTCTTCCGGTGGATTTTGATGAAATTTGATGGGAATATGGTGGGAATAAGACGGGATATACCGACATACATTTAACAAGCAAACGATGGCATTTCCCATGAACACTGCACATTATCTAGAATTTAATGGGAGATTTCATGGGATATATAGCCAACACTAGGGGGTGTTTGAGAATGGGATACATATACCACAATGATATCTCCCATTTCTAGGGGAATCTAGCGAATGTCAATGTTTGGAATGTTGCCAAATGTTGCCAACGAAGCAGATGTGATTTCCAAAGTGTCGTTTTGTGGGTCACAAAGCCATGTACCTATCTGGTAATCAAATGTTGACCTATATCCTCTGGTAATCGTTTTTGTAGTAATGGGGAATCCTGGAATCCCTAAATGGAAGTTTTTTACAGGACAATCATCGAACTCAATGGTGGATGTTCCAGATTGCCACCAGTACCCAGTACTCAATGAAGGTATATCGAGCTTTTAATCGAAATGGTGGTTATGAAAAAAACCATGAAGACATTGTTCTATGTACCAACACGGGGGATGTTTGCGTGATTTAAGCAACAAAGCGGTCCGAAGATTTTACCGAAGCGGGACTCAAACACCACAATTTGGAGATTTTGTCAGAGGGAGAAGGTTTCACTTTCTAAGTATAGGATAAGTTAAACTACCAGTTTGCAATGGAACATCACTATACATGGCCATTTTCAATAGGAAACTGTTAGTCATTACCAGAGGGTAGGTGGGGAGATGAAGTTCCATCACTCCGGGATATGTCTCAGAAATACATGTCATCCCTGGATGTTTTTGGTTTGAACCCAGGATAAAAAGTCATTTTCCCCATCAAAAAGGCGAAAAGAATTGGGATCAAAATCAGTGAAATCCCAGCCTTTGCAGACATTTAGCCCAGGGTGTTTCTTGTGTGAGAAATCCATGAATTTCTTTGCAACAGCATCTCTACAGGATGGGCCCCCCCAGTTATAAGTTGGTTTATATACCATTATAACCCCCATTAACTATACTTATATCTACCATAAACTCTAGGTCCCGTAGTTTCTCAGCGGGCCCCATCGCTAGGAGTTGTTGGCCTTCTATCGACGTCTTGGCAAGGACAGAATGATGCGGCAGGGGGCCCCTGGAATGAAAACCAGGCGGACTATGGCAACAAAGGAAGATTTCAGCCAAGAATAAGATTTACCCCTCTGGCAAACTAACAGATTGCTATTGAAAATTGAACAAGGTTGGAATTCAGATTTAATAAACAAGAGTTTCGAATTTAATATGTCTTATGTGTCAACCCTGAATGGTCCATTATAGTTGATTTATCCGTTAACCATGGTGATTTTCCATAGCAAACTGTTAGTTTACCAGAGGGTAGCCAGCACAAACTGTCTGTAAACATCCTGGTGGATTGTTGCTTAGGGTGGTTATACTAGCCTTTATGTATTGGGGATGATCATATATAGTATAGTCATGTATACTCCATTGGTATTCGCATCAACCAGAAGGGGTATTGGATATTCCAATAAGTCTTAGTTCCACTGCTCAGCCGCTATGTGCCAAGCAAGGTCAAAGTTGGATCATACACTGCAATACCCACAGTGGATAGTTATTTATTATAGCCAATCTAGGTATGGATCAATACCTATTAATACCATTTTTAGTGGGATGAACATCCATAAATCCCAGCTATTTTGATGTGAACAGAAGGGGTACAAGGTTTTGACACACTGCCATTTATTATAGCCAATCTAGGTGGAATGACCACAACCCAGTAATCCCATGTAAATCTTGTACATCTGAGGATCTCTGAAGGGCCTGAAGGGCGAAGATGTGGAAATAGATCACTGAATCACAACTCAATATCCCCAGGTGCCGATTTTTCATATACCCTCTCGTAAATTAAGATAGATCTGGAAAAACCAGCATGAAAGTAGATCATACTATCAATATTCTGGATCATAATCTACTAGAGGGTATATAATGGCATATAAATTCATGATCTTAATCTACAACTGGAAAAACATCTGAAAATTATACAACAAACTTGGAGGAATTTCACCGAGATTTCATCTCATCTCTTTGGATCATCTTCCAAGGGCCGGCACGCCCATTTAAGCCTTGATTGAAACAGGACTTTTTAAGGGATCATTCATCAACATCATTTCATGGATTTCAGAGATTTCAGATGGGATTTCAGATGTTTTTCCGAAAATCCAGAAGTCGTGAATCAAATCAAAAAAACATCATTTCATGGATTTCAGATGGGAGTTTTTCGCCGAACATCCAGAACTCGTCCTGTGGATTTTCCCTGAGAAAAACGCTGGAATTACCCCATGACACTGCGACGTCGGAATGATGGGATTCAGGGCATCCTCAAATGTTTCGAAAAACCTCCATTTTCAGCTCAGTGAAGTATTCTAGTCCGGCCAGAATTAATACATATATATATATATAATAATATAATATAATATAATATAATAATATAATAATATAATATACTATACTATACTATACTATAATATAATATAATATATTATATATATGTAACTGTAAAATACCATAGCTTTCGTAGCTTTTCATCAATATTCCCATATTCGAAACCCTGCGCCGATTCGAAGTCTAGGACCTGATGCCACACTATGATCCAACTGTGCCTTGGTCTTGAATATTCACGTAAGCATTTAGGATCTTGAAATGATTACAGAAATCTTGAATGTTCACATAGCTATACATAAATATCAAATGCTGTTCAATATCTTCCATCCAATATCAGCGGTGTATATATATATATATGTTTGTACATATTCACATAGATAGATATATGATATATGATACATGATAACATTTACATCTGCGTAAATTGTAACGTTTGAAATGGCACATGTTGCCCCTGTCCAGAAATGGGCGAGGTTTCCCCCAAATGGCCAATTTCGTGGGAGCCAGACTGTTTCTTGCCCATGAATTTTCTCCTAGAGGTGTCGCTTATTATTCTTCTCCACTATTGACTCAAACATAAACTCCAGCAATCAAACGTGGCAATGGGAAATCCCCCATTTATACTGTAGATTTTCCCAGTAGAACCTCCATTTGTAAGGGCTGCTCAACCTAATTCGTCAAATTAGGTTTTTTTTTTGAGATCTCTGAAGGAAATTCCGCGCTAAGGCTGATCGTTCATGTGATTCTTCAGCTATGACAGCTGATTCATACCGGCCTCACCATCAAGCTTGGCGTTTCTACCATCAGCTTTTGGATTTCTAATGAATCAGCCAAATGATGGTCCTAACCTTTGGATTTCCCATAAATCCTCTGCGAAGAATGCACCTTTTGAGTTCCCAATGGGTGAGACGATGGGCGTTGAGGCATTGGCCACCCAGTGACCACCATGACCACCAACATGATTAGAATTTGGGATTGCTGGTTCTTCACTACCCTCCGTTCATCAAACGTGGTGTGCCGGAAAATTCACCATAAATAGTTGGATGGAGCATCAGTCAAGCTGGATTTCCCAGCCTTTTTTGGTTGCCGGAGACAAAGTCTTTACCGTGAAGAAAGATGGAAAACACAGAAACTTGGGTCCAAATCCTGGCCTATCACCGTTGCATGCCAGACTTGTGGCTTATTTTCTCACATCCATTGGTCCATTTTTGGTGGCTCATACAGTAACTCAGTAACTGGTGGTTTCCGCCAAAGATCCGATCTGGATGATACCTGTGGGTCCGGTGAGGTGGGTGGGTGGGTCTCTACCCATCTCCAAATCAACAGGACTTGGGTATGGTGTTTTGAGTTGGCAAATTCATCCCATGAATTTCCATGATCATCCGTCCCCATCATTTTTTTCCCCATGATATCTTGATATCCCCATATTGTTGGTAAAATAGCACAAATCAAGCATGTTTAGATCATATTAAATCATATCTGTAATTCATATTCAAACCATATTAAAATCATTCAAACCATATTTCTTGAATTTGGCTTTCTAGAGGGATTTTGATGTCTTATAGGTTGAATTGAAAAAACCCGTTTCGCCAACTTCGTTTCAGGTTCACACCACGCGCGATGTTGTTCGTCTAGCCATCATCCCCATGACGCGATGCTTGGTATGTAGAACGGTGCGAAGAACGGTGATGGAGTTAGGCACCCACAGGCACCCGGAAAGGTACGGCTCAATGGCCGAGGGGTAAAACACCCATCAAATGTAGGAGGATCCAGCTGACAAATGATGGTTAAAACAGTTAAAAACCACTGGTTGATTAGTTATTTAATGGGATTCAATGATCATTTATAATACTTATAGGGCCATTGTATGGTTGATGGATGAAATTTATGGAATATTTGTTGATTGCTGATTAGTTCGTGAATGATACTATCGCTGAATCCCTTAGTGCTCATCATCCATCATGTTCTACCGGTCAGGAGAGACTGGCCGGGCGCTTGCCGAAGATCTGGCAGATGAGCCACGAAAGGTGGGGGCCCTTTTTTGCCAATCCAACTGTCGTTCCCAGGACAGGCCCAGTTATGTTATGAAAAATACGTACCCTCTGGTAAGCCAACACAGCTATTGAAAATGGCCATAGAAATAGTGAGTTTTTCTCATTAAAAATTGTGTTTCTCCATCGTTTTTTGTATGTTTACCAGAGGGTAATTGATATGATAGTGATCATTATGTAGTTGAAGAGAATACCACATAAAATAATTGATAATATGACCTATACTTCAGTTATATATAGTGATATTATCTACTATAGCAATTGAAGATAGTTATATAGTTATTATCTATTATCTATATACTATGTTGTAATTATATGATGTTAGTTGGTTTATCAACTAAAATTATTAAAGGTATACCATGGTAGTGGTCGCATTTTCAGACACACCCAAGAATGGCTCAGAGTGGTGATGTTAGATAATAACTCTTATATTGTACTTGAGCTAAATTTGTTTTAAAAACTATAGCTAAACAACTGATAATTATATCTTATGGTTAACATGACTATGGTTAGTGAGTTAACCATAAATTTTATAACTAAGTATACGTATATAGTAAGGTCAGGGATTTATAACCCCCATGAATGCTATATGGAATATCATCATTTTTTGGGGACCCCGAATCAACAAATCCAAGTTATGTTTGTTGGTTTATAAACTCCATGATACTATAGTTGTATCCTCCATAAACCATAGAATTCATCAAGTTATGTGCATTTAGCCATCGTCGGGGGGGCTCACGTTGTACTGGGTCAGAACTTATGTTTGAGATGCTTCTATTACCCTCTGGTAAATTAACATAGACCCTGAAAAAAAGCCATTTTGAGTGGAAACCAGTCTTCCAACCCCTATCTGCCAGGGTCTATGTTAATTTACCGGAGGGTATTATTGATCACAATCAACCGCTGGTTGGAAAATCTCCGAAACTATTAATCAATGGAGGTTTCCAGCTGACAAAATCATCAAACTACATGAGGGATATTCAAGCCACGTTTGATTCCAGAGGCTATTTCCTGGTGATTATGAACGGTAATTGGGGTGCAGTTGGGATGATATCATGGGATGTACTAGGATGTAATCAGCCTTAATTTTCAGACACCCCAAAAAATCATTGATGTCTCCCCAAGTATTGCGAGACAGATCTACCCATTCGACGAATTCGGCCAAAGGTCGTTGCTGGCTTATGGACCTAATTTTTGCAGATTCTACCGTGCCACATTTTTGGCCAAGAAATGGTAGAGAAGTATTACCCTAATCAAACCTGGCAAATGAACATCCCCAAAAATGGAGTTTTTCATCGGGCAATCAATGGGGGAAACCTCCCATTGCCGCGTTTGAGAAGACGATTTTTGGGCTCCTACAGATGACCTCGGGTCAACCCTGGATTAATCAACCCCAAACGGCTATGTAATTGGGAGGCTACCATAAAAAAATATCAGAGTATGAATATTGGAGGAGTACCACCCTAATTAATAAACCATGGTTTATTAATCCGGGATTGACATTAAGTTACCGACACATTTCCAACCACCTAGACTCTTAGACGCCTATATCAGATGTTATATATATATTTCCCATCACCCATCTATTGCGCATCGGATATTTCGCCATATTTTTTTATTAAAGTTGTTATTTTGCGGGGAGAGGGACATCTATTGAACCCAAGAAATTTGGTGGTGAAAACCCGGTGGTGAAAACCTGTAGAGTTTCCAGGAAATCAATCCATGGAAAAATTCCATCGTCACTGTATCCCGATTGGACACCCCCATTATTGTTGATAAAACTCCAGTTATATCATGTTATATCATTGTAATCCATAGGACCGGTTGAGAAAACCTATCATTTTCTGACTTCCCAGAATATCAACACGATTCCCGTTGAAGTAATTGTCATATTTTTTGTGCAGTAGACTTGATCTTTCACCCAACTTAGTAAGTGGATTAGTTCACCCCAATTATAACGTTATAACTGGACTTTGCCCCCTGAGCCTACTTACACCTCGGGTCACCCCCCTTACGAATTCTGGGGTGAACCACCAAGTAGTGCTCAAAGTGCTCATTTCCCATTGTAATCCCACGGTACTAATTGTTGAATGGATCTTCTTCATTCATTAAAACAACCATAATGGGAACTCTTTTTTTTTTTGTGCAGTACAAAATTTGCAGTGACGAACTCCATTTTTTTGATCATTCTCCATCTCATTCAAACCATCATTGATCCCCCATTCAGGCCTTCTTTTTCCCCTGGGATATTGCGGGGATCCCTAGGTCCAAGTCATGGTAACCCACACCTGGGAGAATCTCTTTCGGGACCTGGTGGCTGCTGTGGTGGCGGATGCCTTGGAGGAGAACACCTTTGACTTGAAGCTTGGATGTAATACATCAAATCGTATGATGATAATATATGATAATATATGATAATATATGATAATATATGATAATCTCTGTTGTTGTTGTTGTTGTCGTTGTTGTGCTGGTGGTGGTGGTGGTGGTTGTGGTTGTGGTGGTCGTCGTCTAGGTACAACCATCAATTCAAAACGTACTGACTTTATCACTCTCCAGGCTGATACAGATGTGATTTTCACTACTTCAGTGTCAATGTTTAGTTTGATATTCTACCGGAAGGGAACCCCCAGAGTTGCGTTTGTTGCCTCATTTATATAACTAGTTGGATATATTCCCCATAAATCCAATCGTTAGCTCAGTTATATTTACCAAGTTACGTATCATTTGGGGTGCCCTTCCTGTATGTATAATATAGCACTGCCAAAGTTTCTTAAGGAACAGGCCCAGCCTGGGAGGCAACTATGATATCCTGAAGACATCGTGGCAATACTTTTCTATCTTAAGACATGGGAACCCCGATGTCTTTGTTTTTTGGCTTTTGATATTTCCATTATATAACAACAACAGAATGGATGATGATACCCAAGTGAACACATTTTTGTGGCTGAAATCACCAAGCCGGCGAAATTTCCCACCAGAACCCCGCAAAGTGAGAACAGCGTTGGTTTGTTTTCGGAGCGCACAGCACCAAGATACTAAGGATTGCGCATGTTCTGCAAGAAGACTCCTTTTTGGTGGCACATCCCATCCGTGGACACCCAAGCAATTTCCTCTACAACAAGAAATTGGCCCAAGTCCTCACACATTTGCGTTTGCGAGGCTTACCCCCTGGTAAATTAACAGTTCGACCCTGAAAATCATCAGTTTTTATTGGAAACTCTCATCTTCCAACCCCGATGACTGGCCTATGTTAATTGACCAGAGGGTATCCAGTACTATTTTTATGAGAATCTTACAGCCACAGACTGAGTCCGGACCAAGGAATTATTTTTTCATTTTTTTTTCATTTTGTTTTTCATTTTTTTTCCTGTTTCATATCATTCTCCGATCATGTGAAATTGTCATTTTCATTTTTTCATTCCCCAATTATGTGGAAATGTCATTCTCATTTGTTTATCGTGTTTCCCTCATGTGCAGTTAATATTAATAGTAACTATTTCTGGTGTTTTAAACCATGATCTCTTTGCAGATGAACAGTGGCAACTCCTCCCGCTATGTTTAAGACATATCAGGGCATTGCAATTGCTTAGTGGGGAACAACAAATAACAATGTTGCGAGCCAGCTATATATATATTTATATATTTATATTATATATATGTATGATTGTATGTGTATATATACATATATATATACAGTGTATAAATATATATATATATATATGGGATATACTGTATACCAGTAGCCCAATATAGCCCAATGATATATGGCTAATGCGCAGCAACCACCTACCGAGTGGTTCTTGTCGCAATACTAGCATAGACCATGTTTTGAAAAGTCGAGATAGATAAATCTGATACACAGTAGATAGATAGTACCGATAAACAGATCGATGAATCTCACATCATCTCCAATTTTTTTTGGGTCAAAGTCAGAGATAGAAGAAATTTGTTGAGAATGATATCTCTATTTTTCATATCCATGTACATACTATATTTATATATATATATACTATTATTACTATTCTTCTTCTTCTTCTTATTATTATTGTATCCATTGTGAGATAGAACAGATTCCCTGTTTTCCCTCACATTTTTTGTTTCTCCAAAGTCAGGACATCACGTTTCGCAACCCGAGGAGATGGAACACCTGCAGAAGACCTATTGGATCTGCGCCTTCGCGGCCCTTTGGATGGTGAACCCCTATGGTTTTTCCTCTGTTACTGGTGATTTAATAGTGATTGATCCTCTAGTAATGGAATATTTTCATGGCTGGTTGGTGGTTAATCTATGGTTAATCTATGGTTAATCTATGGTTAATCTATTGTTAATCAATGATTAATCTATGGTTAATAATGGTTAATAATTGGAATAACAATAAATCTGGTTGGTGGTTTGGAACATGACTGGATTATGACTTTCCCATCTATTGGGAATAATGATCCCAGCTGACTTTCATATTTTTCAGAGGGGTAGGTATACCACCAACCAGGTTATATTTGTTAGTTTCCCTTTGTTAATATCCCTATGGTATATGGGAAACTAACAAAAGGTTGTTTAGTTATGGTATATCATCCCTAACCCCTAAGCGGCTTAAATATAACTAGTGAAACTGGGGTGAAACTAAACCAATAACATGGGGATACAAGGGGGATCAACTTGTGAAATTTGACATGTTTATCTTTTTTTTGGCTTTGAATTCGGCAGCCCATGACCTTCGTTGGTCCAGCAGCGGTCGAAGCCGACTTTGATTTGTCATACCCAGCAGTAAACCATCCCCTCACTTGGGTGTTGTGCTAAGTCTTTACCATTGATACAGGGGATTGGTTGAAGCGCCCACATAGACAGGTCTTCAAAGTTTAGGTCTTGGAAGGACTGTGTAATGCAAGGATTGATACATAACATGACACGTGAGTTGGCCGGACATTAAATTTTGACCTGTACCTAGATTTTCGTTCCATATTTGACTTAAATCCGCATATAGCGTTATATCTTAAATCTCATTGTTGCCATATCCCATAGTAAATGCAACTTCGTGTTCGGATTCCAACTTTCCCTCCAATGAATTAAGATATGGAAGCCCCACCACTCACCGTAGATAATTTTCTCAGTGAGACCATTTTTTTTGTTTTCATGTATGCATATCATTGCATGATGTTATTTTATATAGAGTATTCTATAGTATATACAGAACAGATACCCTCCAGTAAATTAACATAGACCCTGCTAGATAGGGGTTGGAAGATTAGTTTCCATTAAAAATTGGTTATTTTCAGGGTCTATGTTTATTTCCTAGAGGGTAAATGTTATACATCGATTTTACTGGGCAGAAAATTGAGTTCTGTTGCTGTTGACTCGCCTTGAGTCATTGAGGTCAACCAACACACCAGCATCTGCAACATCAATCCAGCTCACAATGTCGTTTGGATCCTGATGGCTGATGGCTGTGAAGTTCATATGATATCCATTTTGCTACCGTAACCATATATATATAAACTAGGTGATAACTAGGTGATATCCCGAATTTCAGTTCTGCACGTTTGGTTCTATTGTTGATATTGTGTGTATGTTTCCCTTTTATACAACATTTGTTGTTGGTTATGTGTTCCAAAGTTCTGGTATATACTGGGTATATACAAACCTTAAGAACTAAAAGGTCAATGGTTGGGGTCCCTATCATTCCTTAGTTGTGGGTCGCAAATTTACCGTTTGGCTGCAATTTTCCTTAGTTCCCCCAAAAATGGCCGGTATTTTTTTTGTTTACCAGGTATTCTTGGGTGTGGGTCAATAGTAAGGATCCTATGTATATTAAAGTGTGTATATATATATATAATAATAATAATAATGATAATTATATATATATCGTCATCCTGGAGTAGATAGAATATGGCATTTTCCAAAAAAACACTAAAGTTGGAAGATCTTTAGACATTTCATGTTCTATCTACTTCAGGATGGTTATATATGTATGATATGCCTTCTTTCCATCAAACCCCGAATAAAGTAAAATAAAACAACATGGGGCTGTGAATCTTTGTCTTCGCCACTTGACATGCCATGGAGTCTGGATATCAGCAACTACGGAACAGCAACTACAGCTTAGCAACCAAAACATGGAACTTCGCTTCAGCAACTAAACTTCTGAAACTCAAAACGTGTCACTTTTCAAAGTCCTTATTCAAATTTTCCTTTCAGACGCATGTTTGAAGAAGCATAGTTTTCAAAGCCAGGGCTCAATCGTCAACCCCCAAAAACTAGACAAGGTTAAACTCATCACTTTTTGGGGGCTGCTATAATCCATTCATCCGTTTGATGTAGCCCCATAAATGGGGACCTCTTCACCAAGATGAATCCCATCTCTTCAACATGAGACACCCCCTAAATGGCCAAAACTGTCTTAAATAATATGGAAATCCTCTATGAAACCATGGTTTCTGTTTTTTTTTGATATGAAATGATGATGGGATGAATAATGCTTAGAAATGTTAGTCATGTTCAATATTCCCTACTACTCGTCTGAGTAATATGCATTGATCGCGTTTTTTTAAGGGAAATGGGATTCCTCTCTGGATTGCAGCCACGCCACTTCCAGCTGTTTCACAAAGGTGGACAGCTTGACCAAGCAGCTCTACCCACTCTGTGATTGCAACGTACCCAAGTGCTTCGACCAAAATGATTTTTTGTGACAAAACTGGCAGTTGTTTAGAATGTGAATCTGGTGAATCTGTGATCAACTGGCATATTTTCAAATCGTTGGTCTAACACATATTATACACATCAACCTACAGGACCTACGTCATATTTTTGGAGATTCATCCCCCTACGTCCCGATGTGTAAATCATGGTTTCTGCTGTGGAAAAATCGATTGGGGCCCATGGGTTTAGTGGAAACGAGCTGGAAATTGGCTCCATGAAATATCTTGACATCTTGACATATCTTGACATAGCAACCATGGTTTCCTGTAGTTTTTTTTCCCAGACCCGAATGATGGATGGTTGATTTTATGAGGGGCGGAAGCCCTCAAATAACGATAATTGGCTACTAAAACAGTATTGAGGAGTTGACGATATATTGGGAGCTGCATATTGGCAAATCACATACTGTACAGTACACCACCCTGAACATGAAGCATGCTGCATTTTTTTGGGAGCCTAAAAATGAACAGACCCAGCAATAAGGGGTACTCCATGGTACTCCCATCACGTTGATATTAAACATCCCCTGAATGGTCCCAATTATATGTAAATCCTCTACTAAACCATGGTTTGTGGGAGGGGTGTTTTTAACCTTGGGGGGAAGGGATGATTGGATATTGCATTAGGGATTTTATTGGAGAGTAGCATACAACAAAAATCTGACGCCCGACCTCGGAGTGCGAGACATATCATGAGACCAAACTAACGACCTTTAAGCATACGCTTGATCTTGGGCTGACTGAAGGGGCCACAGGGCCAGAATTGGACACCTGGAAAACCGTTGGACACCTGGAAAGATTTTCATCATCCATGGGCATTTTGGGAACCACTCATCCAAGTTACAGCACCCCTCATATGGCCAGTGCTAGGGTTTCGTTTTGCGGTGTTCAATATACAAAGGTGGAAAGAATTGCCATGAAGATCTCCAGAATTTCCCATCTAGCTACAGGTAGATATATCATAATACATATACATATACATACTTATACATATATATATATACATACATACATATTATGTATATTTATACACATACCTACTATATGTATATGTATGATTGTATGGTTATATATTCATAACATTAATATGTAGATATGTTCACTAGAAATCCAGTCGTGGTCCTGCCGAGATTTCTGAACAACTCTCCTCCCCTCGACAAGAAGGGTCGATCGATCCAGTGCATCTTGGACTTCGGGGCACGGTGGAGGATCCTGGTCAGTGGCTATTGCAATCTTCGTTGTTTGCGGTTGAAACTATGTAGCCACACCCAGAAGCAACACCAAGATGCCAAGCATTTCAAGCATTTCAAGCATTTCTCCCAGTTGAAGCACCATAAAAATCTTAAATTCCATCTATTCTGCTTTGAAAATAGGGAACATTCCCAGTTATGGCCATGTTTTTTTTGGTTCTAATAGGGAGCACGAGAATCCATTGGAATTGGGGGTAACTTTCAGATGACCAGAAAAATCCAGCGGAGTTTTTCTCGCTGAGGTGAGCTGAATAAGTTTGATCACATGATGGCCATCATCGCCCGAGAGCATGGCGACTTTGCCCAGGTCCGCTCCGTTACAAAAAACTCGCTGGCTCCGACGGGTCAGTTGAGGTTTTCCTGAACCGAAAAGGATATTGAGAATGGGGAATATACATGGAGGTTTGCCAACTATAGTGGCTTTATATATTCAAGGTTCAGCCTAAGTGATATTACTGTTGGGCTTAAAGTTTTATAAAATTTCACGGAGATAAGTGTGGGATTTAATAACCCCCACCACTTGGGACATCAGCCTTTTACTATGCCTACAGGATGGGGCCCCCGTTCGAGCTCGCGTTCAGTTGCCTAAAAAAAGTGGTTGAATTCTATGGTTTATGGTAGATATAACGAACTAGTTCATGGGGGTTTTGTTATGGTGTATAAACCAACATTCACATCACTGGGGGGCCCCATCCTGTATGGTTGCAAAAAAAAAAGTGGTAATCCCATCCCCCCAATAAAAACAAACTCCCCAGCGACCATGATGCAGGGGATGGAATCCAACACTCGGACAATCCCAAGTCTTGTTGGCTCATTGCCCGTGTTTCCTTGGTTAGTTGTGGGCCCCCAAAAAATTTAACACCCAAAAAGGATGGTTTGATAGCAAACATGCCACAATTTTTGTGGATACCAATCCTTTTGACCCAAACAGTACATAAATTGTTTAGAGAACAGGGTCCTATAATTTCAAATGTAAAAAAATGTTGTCGTAAATCCAAAAGAATCGAAGTTATCCATCACGTTTCTCACCACTTCACAATTTTCCACTATTGTTGATTCTATACATCCCAATATATATATAGATATCCCTGTGGTATCTCTATAAACTGGTTTGTGTCTTTCCCGGAGATACACAGATGTGTAATTTGAAATTCCACCATTTACCCACCATCGATCCCAAACACAGAACACCACGGAGAGGACTCTCCGTGATTTCAGTTTCTCTATAACCCTATCAGAAATCTCCAAAATAGATCAACATAGTTTTTGAATTATCACTTTTGTCCATGAACTGACCTGGATTTGTTGTTTTTTTGATGTATCCATTAAACCTGATATCAAATAGCTCACGTTCCACTGGGTCCCTGGGGTCATAGGGAGATCCCCCAAAACGAGGTCCATCACCATCTTCGCTGGTTTCCCCATATACCCTATGACAATCCCATATATTTACCCAGAATCCTCCTGACATAATCCATGATCAAAAACAATTTCAGGAGATCCCACCACTCCCCGATTTCAAGGTCGACGTCATCACCGTGACAATTTGACGTTTTCTAAAACATCTCATCACCGAGTATTGAACCACCATGTTTAAACCACCGTGTTTCGGCTCGTCGTTTCGGCCTTCATAAATATCCATCATTTCCTCCATGATACATCTAAAGCTCACCTTGTTTAAAGATTGAACCACCATCATTGATTTACCAATGGTAATTTCGCAATTTGTGAACTGGAAGCCATGGCCCAGTTAGTTTGATGATTTACCATTAGTTTCCCTTGTAGAAAAATTGGTGACTTTCCAGTTCGCAACATCACGCTGATTTAGAATCCATTAAATCCGATTCATATCCCATTGTAAAGACATTGTAGTTGGTTCAATCACTCTATCTTCACCACCAGGATCCCCAATAGCTAGATCGTTATGATTTCATGGTTCAAATCGATCATAGCTGGATGAAAAAATTGGGGTTTACCCCCCATCACTATGGAAAGCCCTGGCCAATGGCCCACAAGAAATCTTCACCAGCGCACTGTGACTGTCACCATCTGTCACATCCAGCAGGTCTTGGCAATTGACCAGGATTTCGGCTTGTTCCACCGTGCCTGGTGTGTCGCGGAGCTGGCTGAAGCGCGGCTGTTGCGGATGCCCACGCACGTGCCGAAGCGCATTCGTGGGGTTTTTATCCCCGGGAGCAAGAAAAAACTTGGTGAATTAGGGGAGAAAACTCGTCATTTATATGGGTTTATGTGGATTTGTAGGTGATTGATATAGATTAAGAGCTGATTTATATGGAGTTGTACGGATTTACAGCTGATTTATATTGATTTATAGCTGAGTTATGATAGCTACAGTAAGTTGGTTTTGCTTGATGGTTCCCCCCTTGTAATTTCACACCGTGCTATGGAAGATCGCACATCAAGAGGTAGATCATCGAACTAACTGTGCCATGGCTTCCAGTTCGCAAATTGTTGAATTCAAGAGTTGTTTGAGCTCAGCTATGAGCGTGGAGGCTTGCTCCGCCCATAGCTGAGCTCAAACAAGATTGCATGTCACCCCCCATAAGAGGGGATTTTTAAGATCGGTGGGGGACCGATTGAACACCCCCCCCCCATAAGCGGGGCATTTTTCCATTACTCGGCGTCCGACGCCTTTGAAAAACAGTGCTGGAGTGCGAAGGGCCTCGGGTGTAGGACGGAGTGGGGACAGGTGTTAACGGTTGACTTGTGTGTCTCACTTGTAAGTTTAGGGAACAACAACTTTGGACCACGGGTTAAGGACAAATGTTTTTTTCTTCTAAGTCTGTGTTTCACGAAAAGGAGTGAAGACAGGGTCGTTTTAATTTTTCCACCAAAGGGGACGTCGGTAGAGAGAGGGTGTTACCAAGTTGTTTGCAGAAAGGGTTACCAAGGCAGAGTTTATTTAGTCGTTTGTGGTTTCAAACGTGTAATAAGACCGAAGACCTTGGAAGATATGTTAGAGGATTTTTCATTGGCCAACTTTCTGAATTTGTTGTTCGGGTACTTTGTCACCGTGTTCTCAGGTAACAATGAACAATCCTCTGACCGTTTTTTTCAATTGTTTCGCAAGTTTTTTTCGAAAAGGATGTCTCACCGAGGGGCAAAAGGGTCGAAAGATGTCAAAGGGTTCGCAAGGGCCTAACAAACGGTTAAGCGGGTTAAAGTGGTCGAAGGGGTCAAAGAGTTAGTCTGTTTCAAGTTTCAAGTAGTTTCTGCTGATAAGGAATTTTCCCTTGAATGGTGTTCAGTCGTTGTGTCAGAAGAACAATGTTCGGTGCTGACTTTCCTGTTTGGCAAACATGCTTATCGTTCAATGGTATGTTTTGAAGGAGCAAGTTGTTGCCAATTCTGTTTGGTGCAAAGTTCAGCCCAAAGAATTTTTAATTTAAGGGCGTCAACTTTTCCATCCATGGCACCGGCATAGTAAGACCGGATTCTTTGCAATCCATCGGCTGTGCCACTTCTTCATCTGTGGCTTGTCAACATTTTATATGTTTTGGAAGTGTTCAAAATTTCTTGATGTTTTCAAATGTTTTTCCCGAATGCGTAGCAAGGGTTCCCGTTTCACTCTGGGGGTCTGGGGGTTGAGGGTGTGTTCGCTCGACGTTGCGTTTGTGGTCGCAACCGTCCGCAACCGTCTGCAACCGTCTGCAACCGTCCGCAACCGTCCGCAACCGTCCGCAACCGTCCGCGCGATCCCCGTATGGCCGTGCCTATGGGAAGTTTTGCAGAGGTGGTCCTTTTTGGCGGTTTCAGACGTGTCGTTGCTTCGTTTCGCGTGGCAGGCGTGGCACTTCGTGACATTCAGACGTGTTCTGGAACGTGTCGAAAGTCGTTTTGCCTGGCAGGCGCAATACTTTGTTACGTTTTCAGAAGATGTTTTGCAGTTTTAGTGGCAGGCGCAGCACTTTGGACGTGTCCATCGTCATATTTCGTGGCAGGCGCAGCACTTTAGACGTGTCGCGTTGCGTGTTTTTTGCAAATCGCATTGGCAGGGCTGCATCAAGTGGCGACAAAGTGCAAATTCCGTGGCAGTCGTGGCATTTTGTGCGATGTGCTGAAAATTGACGGAAGCCTCGCACGAAACATCGATTTTGAAGTTGCAAATTTTCAGGTTCTATAAGGAAAACTCGTAGGGAAACGTCGATTTTGAAGCTACAAAGTGTGAAAAGTGGAGGAAGTCTCGCACGAAATGCTCGTTTTGGTGCTTCCACCTGTCTTGTCTCGCGTGTCTGGTTTTCCCGTGGCCTCGCTGTGTCTATGGGGGAAGCTGCAAAACCTCTCTTTTTCGAAGGTTTCCAAGCAGGTTGTCATGTCGTTTTGCGTGGCAGGCCTGGCACTTCGTGACATGCAGACGTGTTTTGTAACGTGTCGAAAATGTCAAAATTGGAGGAAGTCTCGCACGAAATGCTCGTTTTTCTGCACCCACGTGTCTCGTCTCGAGTCTCTGGTTTTCCTGTGGCGTCGCCCTGTCTATGGGGGAAGCTGCAAAACCTCTCTTTTTCGAAGGTTTCCAAGCAGGTTGTCATGTCGTTTTGCGTGGCAGGCGTGACACTTTGTGACATTCCAACCTGCGTGATAACGTGTCGCAAATGTCAAAATTGGAGGAAGTCTCGCAAGAAATGCTCGTTTTTCTGCACCCACGTGTCTCGTCTCGAGTCTCTGGTTTTCCTGTGGCGTCGCCCTGTCTATGGGGGAAGCTCCGCACTCCATACTCTACACTTTACACTCCACACTCCACAATTTGCACTTTAGACTCCACACTCCACACTCTACACTTTACACTCCACACTTTACACTTTGCACTTTACACTCCTCACTCCTCACTCGAGACTTTACACTCCACACTCCACACTTTACACTCCTCACTCCAGACTTTACACTCTACACTTTACACTCTACACTCCACACTTGACATTTTACACTCCAGACTTTACACTTTACACTCCTCACTCCACACTCTACACTCTACACTCCACACTCCACACTCTACACTCCACACTCCACACTTTATATACACTTTGCACTTTACACTCCTCACTCGACACTTTTACACTCCACACTCCACACTTTACACTCCACACTCTACACTTTACACTCTACACTTTTCACTCCACACTCCACACTTTACATATTACACTCCACACTTTACACTTTACACTCCTCACTCCACACTTTACACTCCACACTCTACACTTTACACTCTACACTACACTCCACACTCTACACTTTACACTTTACACTTTACACTCCACACTCTACACTTTACACTCCACACTCCACACTCTACACTTTCCACTTCCCACTCCACACTCCACACTTTACATTTTTTATCCTCACTCTGCACTCCACACTTTCCACTCTGCACTCCTCACTTTACACTCCACACTCCACACTCTACACTTTCCACCCCACACTCCACACTCCACACTCCACACTTTGCACTTTACACTCCTCACTCCACACTCTACACTCTACACTCCACACTCCACACTCTACACTCCACACTCTACACTTCACACTCCACACTGTGAAGGATCGATATGGTATACAACCCTTCTGTGAGGCTACCTGTGAATTGCATTTCTGGATGATGTCAGGAGTTGCGAACCTTTTCCATACTTTTTGACAGTTGCATGCGTAAAGAGCAAGCGGAGAGTAGCTACCGCGTGCTGTACGATGTGAATACTTTTTGACAGTTGCATGCGTGAAGAGCAAGCGGAGAGTAGCTACCGCGTGCTGTACAATGTGAATACTTTTTGACAGTTGCATGCGTAAAGAGCAAGCGGAGAGTAGCTACCGCGTGCTGTACAATGTGAATACTTTTTGACAGTTGCATGCGTAAAGAGCAAGCGGAGAGTAGCTAGCGCGTTTCAAGCAGTTCATGTGAACACTCTGGTGAAATACGAGTGTTTTTGTTTTGGTCTTTTCGTTGCTGCGTTTTGGTGTTCTGTTTAGCCGTTTTTCACCGGAGTGGAATCAGAGAATTAGATTTGGAGACAAGCTTTTGGATCAGAAGATCCTAAGGAACTTCATTTCCTGAAAGGGAATTGTTTTGTTGTGGCCTTTTCTCGTGGCGAGAATTTCCGGAAATGAAGTTGAGAGACATAGCATGAAAGCCAAGAATTTGAACCGTTGTTGAATCCCAGTTCGGAGAACGG
Source organism: Cladocopium goreaui (assembly GCA_947184155.2). NCBI lineage: Eukaryota > Dinophyceae > Suessiales > Symbiodiniaceae > Cladocopium > Cladocopium goreaui. The sequence continues at coordinate 123,082 of CAMXCT020004469.1, forward strand.
GTTTTGGAAGTCAACACAGTTTTGCAAGAGGATTTCATTTTTTGAGAATTTCAGCTGTACAGAGCCGAAATCAATCAAGGATCGCCACAAACTTGTGGCTCAAGCATAAGTCAAAGGAAAAAGCTGAAATATCAAACGATATTGTCAAGCTCGCTTTGATTTAGAGAAATTTGAGAAGAACAATCCTGGCCCAATAAGGGTTTCGGATTTGTTTATGGTAGCGGAGCCTACGGGCTCCCTACCGGTAGTTTGAGCGATGGCTGAAGAGGTCCGCGAACGATCTCGATCCCCAGATGGCCCAGAAGAACCTCAACCAACTGTTGAAAGAGGGACAGGATCCCGAACACCTGATATCCAAGCTCAAGGTTTCCGAGTGGCTCAGCTGGAAGGGCAGATGTCGCAAATGAGAACTATGGTAGAATCTATCGCAGGCATGTTGAACCAACAGCAAACTTTGTTTCAGCAGCTGCCAATATTATTTCAGACGCAGAATGTTCCATTTGTTGCCTCTGCAGTTCCTGGGATGAACCCTGGTGTTCCTCAACAAGCCCCCGTTGAGCCACAGAGAAGTCCTGCACCGTCAAGGATTCCTCCAGGAAGTCAGGTACCGTCGCCAGAACGTCCTGACCCTCTTCAGCAAAATGATCCGTGGAGCCAAGACCGTTCGACAGTGGTTCAAACACCGGCTGGAGAGACAGGGAACCCGTTTGAGGGTTACCATCATCCACCTGGACTGGGGAATGGGCCAGAAGCGCCGCGAGCTGCTCAAAGACCACCTTCAATCCAGTTGTCGTTGCCAGGCGGGTCAGCGCATCAGCAGACACAAGCTCTAGGGGGAGATGATAATCCTTTCAGAAGATCTGAGAAATGGATGCCTGCAGTGCCGGTTGCCGAGCACAAGAGCTGGCGTTCAAGGCCAATGGAGGTTGAAGGATTTCTGAAGTATGTGTACGACTTGGCCACATGGGCTGGGAAGCAATGAGTATCCTCGAGAGATTTTGTTTGCGATTAAGAATCCACATCCGATTTCGTGGGCTACGTTTTCACAAAACATGGTCACAAGGTCGACCCGACTTTTGTCTATCCTGAAGGGATCGTTTCACGATCATGCGCGTGCCCACTTGGTCATCAATAACTATGAGGAAAGCATGGGACGAATCAACTGTTGTGGTTACGAAGCTTTGCGATTGCTTTCCAAAGAGTTCGGCATCAAGACACGGACGGAGATGTTGTTTTTCCGCCAAAGAGCCACTCAGTCCACGTTGAAAGGTGCCTCCATTCCTGAGACTGTTCGAATGATTGAGGCCGAAATGTTCAGGTATGACAGTCTGAAAGAGGTAGTAGATCCAACAGTAGATGTTTCTGACTTAGCCATTAACGAAGCTGACAAGATTTTACTCCTTTTGCGGTCTTTGCCTGAATCATGCCGTCAGTTTTTGACGCTCCATGTGCCCATTCAAACATTCAAGAATCATAATCTTTGTGACGCTGCTCTGAAGTATGAAGCACAGCAACGTGCTTGGACAGAGTTGAATTCAAAGCCCATTGCACCTTTCAAGGGAGAGAAAGGTGACAAAGGGAAAGGTAAGGACGGAAAAGGCAAGAAAGGCAAGGGGAAACAGAATGATCAGAAAGGGAAAGGTAAGAGTGCCAATCAATCTGCCGAGAGTTCACCCAATGCCTCGTCACCTGAGACGAGAACCTGTTTTACGTGTGGAGAGCGTGGCCATTTGGCCAATAAGTGCCCAAAGAAAGGCAGTGCACCTCCCAGCAAGAAAGGTGGTAATGGCAAGGGAAAAGGAAAGAAGGGTAAGCGAGCCACTGAGCTGACTGAGAGCCAATCAGAAGCTGGAGACAATGAATCTGCTTGGTCGGAAGTAGGGGATGGAGACGTGCCCACGAGATTGAGCATGTTCATGTTTTCTCAACCTGAAACCAAGTTTCAACCTGGAGTATTTGCTGACAGCCGTTTTGACCGTGATTTGCAGCGTTTTTCCGTGCCACGTTTTCGCAGAGGGTTGATTTTGAGGTTTTGGGCTTGGCTTGTTTGCGTTTTCCACGTGATTTGCATCAGTAGTTGGCCAGTTGCTTCAAAAGGGGATCGAATGAGCAATGCCTTTTTGCATTCGATTCGCATGGAGTGTGATGAGCCTGGCTATTGGCTTGTTGACAGCGGTGCATCGAGGTCTGTTATTCATCCAGAAGCGTTGAAGCATTACCGAGTGTTAAGAGAACGCCTTTTGCAACCTCCTCTTAGCTTTTCAACTGCAGATGGAAACCAAGTCACTTGTGAAAGAGAAGTTTTCATCGAAGTGAATTTACCATATGTGGAGGAAGAAACTTGCTCTGAAAAGGGACCTAGTGATTCCAAGACTCGATGGACACGCTTTGAAGTTCGAGCCACAGTTGGGCCTGTCACTCATAACTTGTTGGCCGTGAGTCAGTTGGCACGTTCTGGCAATTCATTTGTTTGGGATTCAGATGGGTGTTACATTAGGTGTGGATGGCGTAGGATCAATTGCATGATTTGGTCTGGAGTTCCATGGGTTGAAGCACGCCTAGGTCATGGAAAGAGATCTCACGGTGGTAGTCGTTCAAGCCGCATGGATGTTGATTCACCACATTCTGACATGAGTGATTCCGTTTTGCATGCTTCTCAGAAGATTTCAAAGCATTCGTCAGTCCAACATGGGTGTTCCAGCCCATCTAGTGCTGCATCCGTTGTCAGTTCGCCGTCGTCGAGCCCTAAGAAAGGTATCAGGAAGGTTGGTGGTAGTGACACTGCGCGTAAATCTGTAGCTGATGATTCCATTGTAATCAAGTATTTGAAGCCACATGTTCGTTTTGGTCATGCAGAAGTTGCATCCGAAAGCGAAATCGAGTTCATTTCAGTTGGTGAAGCGAGCAGTGATGATTTGCAAGATGTTCCATTGCCACCACTTGATGATCCCGATCTCGCCAGTGATGTCCCAGATGATGTGAAAGAGACTAGTTTTCCCAAGCTAAAACGTCGTGTTCAAGAGGAGTTGACACTGCATAGGAGACGTGGTCATGTCCCATTTGACAGTAGGTGCGTTCATTGTGTGAATACACGTTCAGTTGTGAGACATGCTAGGGGAGTTGATGAGAGACAGAACCTTGGACCATCTGCATATCTTGTGCAAGCCGATTTCTTTTTCCTTGGAGAACCAGGGCACAAGGATAAGTTCTTGGCCTTGTCGGAAGCTATGACTGGTTTGATTGGAGTTGCATATTGCGGTGACAATGTCCAATCTACAGTTAATGAGGCTAAAAGGTTTTTCCAAGATTTGGGATTGATGACTGCAAATTTTGAAGAGACCCCAGTCGAAGTACTCACTGATGCTGAGATTGCCGTCAGTTCCATTTTGCGTCATGTGCCTTGCAAGTTAGTCTTCAAGAAAGCCGCCCCACAAAGTCATCAGACAATCGGGAGGGTTGAGAGATGCGTCAGAAGGTACAAGGAGCTGTTTTCATGTGTTTGTAATGACCTAAAGGAAGGCGGCCTGGTTCTGAAGAACTGTACTCCAGCTCGTCGTGACGTCCTGGCATATGTGACTCAGACACACAACCACTTTGGAACAGGTGCAGAAGAGCAGGGAGGTTCCCGTCGGTCACCTTTTGAGCTTTGTTTGCACAAGGATTTGCCTAAGACTCAATGCACAGTTTTCGGAGCCATAGTTCATGCACTTATTACTGATGCTGTTCGTGAGAAGTTGCCGCACGGGAATCATTTTGTTATAGCTGCATATCGATATCCAGAGTTTGGCAGTTTGGGCCATGTGGTCACTACATTGGACAGTGAAGGTCAACTACTACGTTTTGTCACCACCATTAGACCTCTAAAGACGATTTGTTGGGATGCTCGGTATTTGAGGGACGTTGCTAGTGATGTCCAGCATGTTCCAGCAATTCAGCATGATGGTAATGCTCTCCAAATTCCACCTGCGCCAGACTCAGATGATCCAATTCCAGTGGATGAGAGACTTGGTACCATCAATGGTCCGCCTAGGGGCTGGACAAAAGCGCATGGACCGACAGAGGGTTGCACAGCTTGCAATGCTTCATCTCGTAAAGGAAAGAAACACAGTTCATCTTGTAGAAATAGGTATCTTGATTGGTTAAAGTCGCAGAGACAATCCATGCAGTCACCGGCTGAGAAAGTTTTGCCGCCTGACGGCGGCCCAATGGAACCTCCATCAAGTTCCAGAAGACACCCAGTGATAGGTCCTGAGCTTAATCCACCATCAGGTGACCCAATGCATCCGACCGGCGGCATACGTTTTCATTCGAAGCAACCAAGAGTTGTTCCGGATAGCTGTGACACCGGTGATGATGTCATGCATGAGCCTGATCCCACATGCTTTGTGGATTACCCCAGAGATAACGCAGATGATGTAAGTATTGCATCACCATCGGAGCCAGCTGACATTGGGGATGTTCAGGATTTTGACATGGAGCCAGATGGAGATCAAATGGATACCAGCCAATTCGTGGAGAGAAAACTGTCTCTGTGGGAAGCCTTGACTCCACCGCCTGAAGCTGACTGGAGCAAGCCTGAATTTCAGAACGGTGGTATTTTGTTTCCATACTACATTCCTGTCAAAGGTGCCCATTTCGAATCTACATCATTTGAACTGTGTGGTGAAAGGATTTTTCTTGTTCGACCCACGGCAGCTGTGAGTGAAGACATGAATGACACGTTCTCTATTTCAGAAGCTGAAAGCGGTCGGAGGACCGAATTGGAAGCTATGAATAGGGTTAGAGTGGGAAATATCCTGTCAGAGGCGGACGCCCGCCGTTTGGCTGCAGAACGTGGACAAAGCATTATTCCATGTAGATGGGTTCTCACGAGGAAAACTGACCAAGATGGTTCCAAGATTTGCCGTGCCAGATGTGTGGCCCAGCAAGTAGCCAGTGGAGCTGCTTCAGCAAGTGCATTGGGAATTTCGTCATCAACACCATCATTGGAAGGGTTGAGAGTGATTTTGTCATGTATCTATGTGTTTGACCTGTTTGCCGAGACCATAGATATATCAGCTGCATTCCTCAATAGTCCTCTTCCTCATGATGTTCATGCGGTGGTAAGGTTGCCAGGTGATTTGAGCATGTCCTTTTCGATACAGGCCCCAGTTTATTGCGATTTGCGTGTTGCCATGAACGGTTTGAGAGCTGCCAGCAAAGCATGGCTAGATCTGTGTACTGGGATTTGTGCCGGTACTGGTGTTTTGCCATGTCCAACTGAGCCGACAATTTTGGCTGGAACAGCTGCAAAATCTCGTGCCGGTGTCATTTTGCTGGTTTATGTTGATGATATCATTATTGCTGCGACTCACCCTGATGGCATTGCAGAGATTCGAGAAGCCTTGTCAGCGCATGTGAAAGTGAAAACCACTGGTGTTATGACAAATTCACAAGGCCAAGGAGGCCATTTGCATTTTCTTGGAAAAGACATAACACGCAGTCAGTTTTCCCAAAAGATTGCCATGAGGGTTCCACCTACATATCTGCAGAGCGTCTTTGAAGAGTTTGGAGGTGATTTGAAAGCCACTGTGGTGCCCCCGAATATTTTGGACATTGTTGAGAAGGGTAGGAAAGACGACAAGTTGTCTGAAGAAGCGGCAAGCCGCTATAGAAGGATTCTGGGAAAGGTTAGTTGGTGGGCGCAGTCAAGACCCGATCAAGCTAAATTTCTCTCTGTTTTGGCCCCGGGCCAAAAGGAACCGACAGACACCTTTGAGCAGGCTTTGAGAAAGTATTTGCGATATGTCCGAGGGATTGCCCATTATCACAATGTTTTTCCAACTGATTACAAGCATGCCGAAGGTCATTCAGGTATTTTCGCTGTTTGTGATGCCGCATGGGGGGCCAGTGATTTTGAGGGTCGTCGTTCAACTACTGGTGGAGCGATCTATTGGAAGCAGTGCATCATTAAAAGTGTTTCCAGACTTCAGAGTTCAATTGCGTTGAGTAGTTGTGAGTGCGAGCTGATTAGTGCATGTCAGGTTTGCCAAGAAGCCATGGGATTGCGAACATTGGTTGCATTTGTTTCCAGTTTCCAGGATCGAAGAGCTTTGCGAAGGTTTGACATGAATAGCCACAATTTGCATGACCTGAGTTTTGACACAGACCTGGGTTTGCCAGCGTTGCACATGAAGAGTGATTCAGAAGCATGCCTTGCTGTGTTGAGAAACGATGGTTTGAACCGAAAAGTAAGACATATTAGCATTGCGGTCTGCTATATTCAACGTTTGGTCAGACAGGGGTATTTGATTTTGTCGTGGATTCCAACAGCGGAGTGCGTTGCTGACATTTTGACCAAAATCTTGTCCCGAGCTCTGACTGCAGTGCATTTGATTTCCCTTGGGATTTGTGAAATGGTAGGACCAGATGATTGGCAGTTATCTGCCCCAAAATCCAAGAAGAAGAAGAATGAGCCCAATGCAAGTAGAGATTCAGAAGATGCGCGTTCTGAATTGGGCCCAGGTGACGTACACCACGGGCTATCAGCGTTATATGAAGCTGATCTGGCAGTGTTGAAGGAAGAGCTGAATCGTGGGTTTTCTCCTCAGTATAAATGTGTGCTTGTTGATGTATGTACTTCTGGCAGGAAAGGATTCATGCAAGTGAAGCAGAACGTGGCTTTAGTGGTTTCGATCACGAAAGAAATTCCAATTCAGCTTTGTTGCCGTGTTTTGTCCCGAAAGCTGCATCAACTTCGTCTTGAGAAGAAGCCATGTGGAATGTGGTTATCGCCACCCTGTAGCGGAGGGGGTACCATTTTGGATTTTGTGCCTGAACCGAGAAGAAGTGAGCTTGTCGCAGAACATTGGAAGATTTTTGAAGAAATGTTAAACTCTTCAGAAATTCCCTTGAAGTCCTGCGTGTTCATAGCTCTGGAATTGTCCAAAAGTTGCAAGTTTTGGAATGAGGCCCGTGTCCAGCGCTTCATTGAAGCTTTCAACTTGAGTTGTGATGGTTCTGCATATCGTTGTGCGTTCAGCCAAGAAGATGTGAAAGCCAAGCATGAGTATCGTGTCCGAAGTACTCATGAGGTTTGTGACCAGCTTTCAATGTGTGAATGTATTCAACATGCCAGTTTAAATCAGCAGAATGCCACTTTTGTGGGAGAATATCCAGTGAGGCTTGCCGAGACCTGGTTTAAGCGTATTCATGGCCATATGAACGTTCCAGAGAATTCCTGACGTACAGGAAGGACTGAAGGATCCAAAAGAGAGAAATCATGATTTTTTCTGCATCCGTTGCACCTGAAAGCATCCGATTGCAATTCAGCCCGGATTTTCACTCTCGTTTCTCCACTCCGTTTCGCCAATTTGGATCGTCAGTGTCATTATTTCCAGAAGCCTCGTTTTTTTGTTGTTTGCTCAGCTGAGAAGAAATTTTTGTTGGAGTTCCACATACGCAGATCTGCAAGAGTCATTATTTCAAAGAAGCTGGGAAGTTTGCTTTATTATTTCCCGGAGCCAGAAACCACTTTTTGAATTCAGAAACCAATTGGAGAATGCGTTTGAACTTTTGCCGAAATGCAGTGTTTTTCATTTTGCATGTGCATGGCTCAAATCTAAACATGTAAAGTTTCGAACCAAGTGGAAGCCAGCTCAACCGGCGTTTCAATATCTGGCTGAAGACTTGGGCAGATACGTTCTGAGTCAAGGTCTCGACCTGAAAACCATTGAGACTTTGTGCAAGCATGGGGCATTTGCCCTGGAAGTTTCTAGACGCCACAAAGTGGGTTCGAAGCCAGCCATCCAGATGTGAGAACATATCTCCTCATTCAGGCACGAAGATGTCTATTGGGAGTTCAGCTCATGGAAGAAGGAAAGAAGATCATTTGCAAGGAGCCAGTCTTGTGGGTGAGAAGTGACTTGCACGCAAAGTATTCCAAAGTTCGTGGCGGGGTGTGAAGGATCGATATGGTATACAACCCTTCTGTGAGGCTACCTGTGAATTGCATTTCTGGATGATGTCAGGAGTTGCGAACCTTTTCCATACTTTTTGACAGTTGCATGAAGGATCGATATGGTATACAACCCTTCTGTGAGGCTACCTGTGAATTGCATTTCTGGATGATGTCAGGAGTTGCGAACCTTTTCCATACTTTTTGACAGTTGCATGCGTAAAGAGCAAGCGGAGAGTAGCTACCGCGTGCTGTACGATGTGAATACTTTTTGACAGTTGCATGCGTGAAGAGCAAGCGGAGAGTAGCTACCGCGTGCTGTACAATGTGAATACTTTTTGACAGTTGCATGCGTAAAGAGCAAGCGGAGAGTAGCTACCGCGTGCTGTACAATGTGAATACTTTTTGACAGTTGCATGCGTAAAGAGCAAGCGGAGAGTAGCTAGCGCGTTTCAAGCAGTTCATGTGAACACTCTGGTGAAATACGAGTGTTTTTGTTTTGGTCTTTTCGTTGCTGCGTTTTGGTGTTCTGTTTAGCCGTTTTTCACCGGAGTGGAATCAGAGAATTAGATTTGGAGACAAGCTTTTGGATCAGAAGATCCTAAGGAACTTCATTTCCTGAAAGGGAATTGTTTTGTTGTGGCCTTTTTTCGTGGCGAGAATTTCCGGAAATGAAGTTGAGAGACATAGCATGAAAGCCAAGAATTTGAACCGTTGTTGAATCCCAGTTCGGAGAACGGGTTTTGGAAGTCAACACAGTTTTGCAAGAGGATTTCATTTTTTGAGAATTTCAGCTGTACAGAGCCGAAATCAATCAAGGATCGCCACAAACTTGTGGCTCAAGCATAAGTCAAAGGAAAAAGCTGAAATATCAAACGATATTGTCAAGCTCGCTTTGATTTAGAGAAATTTGAGAAGAACAATCCTGGCCCAATAAGGGTTTCGGATTTGTTTACAGAAATTGCATGTGTAAACTTTTTCAAACGTGTTTTCCAGAACTCTTCTCACTATTTGGCACGGCAGTCAATGTTTCTTTTGAACAAAGATGTCAAATTCAATTTTAAATTTCATCAGCCAGGAAGAGAGAGAATCATAAAGCATTTCCATTTTTTGGACCGTAGAAATTGTTCATTGTCACATTGCTGGTTCGGCTGCTCAGTGACACGGTCCCTGAACTCAGCATGTGAACAGATCTTCTCATGAAACGATTTTTTTAAATGAAAGGACCAAACCATGCTATTGCAAGGTAGAATCTAAAGTACATTCTTGGAATCACAACATGCAATTTCTATTGGTGATCAAGTGGAATGACTGTTCAGCTGTCATTTCTGCTGATCAGTGAAGAGGGTCTGGACATTAGGCACCTGTGTCAAATCTTGGAATGGCATTTTTTCCTCCTGAAAGATGAAAAACCAATCTTCGACAAATGTACAATTGGTTCAATTGGATGATTTGTTAATGTTTGCCACATTGATTGCTCTACTGTCTGCTCAGTGACAAGGGTCCGGAACTCAGCAGTTGAGCAGGTTTGTTTGCCCCGGGCGGGCCGGCGGGCCCTTCGGGGCCCGCCCCGGGGCCCGTCCCTGCCCCTTCGTAGGCGAGAGGGCGGGCCTTCGGTGCACGCCCTCTGCGGCCGAATTTAAGAGCCCTAAACCCTTGGGCGAAGTACAATTTGGGGTAGGGTAGGATAGGGGCCGGGGGGGCCTAAAGGGGCATGCGTCCCAGGGTTATGGTTTGTTGCGAACGTAGAATGGTCTGACGGATCTAGTTACTGTATGGGGTCACCAACAACAAAAGGAAATGATTGATTATGAAGTAAGAATCCTCTGAAAAGGGTAAAGGAGTTCAGTGACTTCGGGTCTTTTGTGTTTCAATGAGTTGACGTTTGGATCCCTTTTTGAATTCGTTGGCTTTACAGCTGTTCTGGAATCCTCCGAAAATAATGGATTCAAAGGGCTTTGTAATGTTACCCTTTGGGTTTGGTCCAATCCAGCGGGTTCACGGCATGTCACCACATGAAGCACATCGCAGCTTTTGGCTAATTCGTTTGTTCTCGCCCTCGCGCCGTTTTTTTTCTCGTTGTTCTCAGTATGAACACCTTTGCCCTTGTCGTGTCCAGCAGCATTTCATTGCTGCAAATGCTGGAGCCGAGGGCCCTCTGGATGCTGCAGGCCAGGGTGAACTTTAAAGGGGTCGAGAAGTCTTTTTTTTAAAGTTGTTGTTTGCAGGACAGAGCTTTAAAGTTAGTTTCAGAAATGTTTGTCTTCTGGTTGTGACGTCAACCCTGTTTGAGGTTGCTCTCGGGCATCGTAGACTTCAGGGGCCCTTTTGGTTCCTGGCCAGGCTAGGTTTTTTCAACCTGCCGCACGATGCTGTGCCTTGGCGTTTTTGATGATGCTTTTTTGTATGGTTTTGTTTTGGTTGGGTCTTTTCTTTTTGTTACAAGGGGATATGTATGGATCATCCCTGCATCCAGTTGCAAGCATTTCGATTCCAAGACGTTACTATGCATAATGATTGGTGCTGATAATGTTTCCATAAGATTGGTACTTTTTTTTGGGGGGGTTTCTTTTGGATTACGGGTTTTTGAAAGTATAGCTATTCTGAGGTCAGAGTTGCCACGTGGTATGGTTCAACCTGGCTGGAGGAGCGAGCATCTTGGGTGAGTTTTCGTGCCGAGACGCGGCTTGGGGCCTGGGCCTATGCTGCAGCGGAGGATTTTCTTCGCCTGCACCTGCGCGAGGGGCGCAGGTGGCAGGTCCAGCTTCCGTTTCATGGCGCTGCCTTCCGTCAGTTGCAGCTGATGCGTGGGCAGCTGCAACAGTGAATAGGAAGTAAAGACTTAAATCCTAGCTGCCTAGCTTTGGGCTTGAAAATGGGTCCAGTAAAGAAACCAAGAATTTTGTGGAGATTGGTCTATAGTATATAAATGGCGATACAAGGGGGGATAGATGGGGATTATGATGACAGAATGACTGTGGTGTATTTGGTGATTTTGGATGATAGCGCCCCCAAAAAAGATGCCTCAAAGTGTTTCCAGGATGTGAAAGCGATGATATTTTCCCCACAATTGTTGCAGGTTTCCAGCTTTTCTATCTGTTTTGGAATGCTATATCCTTGGGGCATGAAACCAACTAAAGAAGCAACCGGATATTTCATCGGATGTAGCTGGGGTTTGCTACTGGTTTAAGTAGCCAAGTACGGGGCTTGATTCCATCAGAATCAAGGGCAGAACCAAGAATAAATCTGGTTGGTGGTTAATCTATGGTTAATCTATGGTTAATAATGGTTAATAATGGGAATAACAATAAATCTGGTTGGTGGTTTGGAACATTTTTTTATTTTTCCATATATTGGGAATGATCATCCACACTGACTTGCATATATATTTTTCAGAGGGGTAGGTCAACCACCAGCCAGAAATGGTACTACAATAGGAATATCATGAAATGGAGCTGAGGAAACCATGGGGCGATGTATCTGGCACAAAGGGTGAAATCCGCTAACAATTTTGTGTAGATATTGTGACAGTACAATGGGGATATAATGGAGATATTCTGGGAATATAAAGGGGGTATATAATGTAGGGGATGACCATATCATTAGTGATTAAAGTACCAACTGTCCAGTTTTTGTAGCATTAGAACAAGTTGGACACCTGCAAAAAAACATGGGGCAAACATCATCTATAGAGAGCCAAGTACGGGGCATTCCTGCCCACTTCCAAATAAGAAAGTGGAGCCATTCTCAGAAAACTCGTCTGCAACCCACTCCACTATGGCGATATGTGGAGAAACCTGCAAGTATCAGTTTAAGCCACACAACATCCACATGTTCCACTTTTTTCCTGCCATATTCCGCAATGTTGCAGAAACAGAAGAAAAGGTGGCGCAGAATAAAACAGGATATTTGAGCAGTATTTTCCAGACCCCTGTTGGTTGATGATTACTGTTTAGGGGATTTATAGCACCAACAGTATATTGGCGAATATCATTATCCATTGCGGAAAGCCCGACCATAGCCAACCATTGTAATGGAATGATAGGGGGTGCTATAGAACACTGCGCAAAATTGTTGCGTTGATTTGCTGTTGCCGACCTTGGCTTGAGATTTCAACGCATTAGCGACTTGCAGTGTTGCTAGCTCGCTTTCCTTTCAATGATTCAAGTAACTGTTGCTTTGCCGAGTGGTCGCAGTGAGGACTTGTCAGTTCCAGCGTCCTCCAAAGTAGAGGATTTGAAGACACTGGCCAGGAAGTCCTTTGGAAAAAACTTCTTGAAGCTTTTGACATCAGAAGGCCGTGCCCTGACAGATCCTACAGAATCTTTGCAAACTGCAGGGATTCAAGATGGAGACCACCTTACAGTCATTGCGCAGCCTGCGAAGCTGGCAGCAACAAAAACTGCCTACGCATTGTGGTGCTTTGACGATGACCAGATCGTGACTGGGGGCGATCCAAATGGCGGAGGCGACAGCTCTGCGGTCCAACATCAGCTGAGATGTGTGCAGCAGGTTCGGGCCACACATTTTGCCTTTGCTGCAATCCAAGCAGATGGATCCATTGTGACATGGGGCCATCGAGACTATGGTGGTGACAGCTCCGTCGTCCAACATCGGCTGAGGAATGTGCAACAAGTTCAGGCCACACGTTCTGCCTTTGCTGCGATTCTGGCAGATGGATCGGTCGTTACCTGGGGCAATGAAGATGAGGGTGGTGATAGCTCCAAAGTTGACGATCAGCTGAGGAATGTGCAGCAGGTTCAGGCCACACATCCTGCCTTTGCTGCGATCCTGGCAGATGGATCGGTCGTTACCTGGGGCAATGAAGATGAGGGTGGTGACAGCTCTGAAGTCGAAGCTCAGCTGAGACGTGTGCAGCAGGTTCGAGCCACAAACCACGCATTTGCTGCAATCCTGGCAGATGGATCCATTGTGACATGGGGCCATTCACACTACGGTGGTAACAGCTCCATCGTCCGACATCAGCTGAGGAATGTGCAGCAGCTTCGGGCCACACATTCGAACTTTGCTGCCATTCTGGCAGATGGTTCTGTTGTGACCTGGGGTCCTCCTCACATGTAGTTCAATTGGGGATTTGCAGCTGCATCAGGTAACTTGTTGGTGAACAGCTTACGCTTTGGATGCCAGGCAAAAAAAGACGGGGGCAGCTGTGTCTGTCAGACTCACCTGTGTACTAAAGCGGAGGTTCCTCAAGCTTTCGATCCGTACCCTAAAGAAATGTTTTGACTTTTGCTGGCGAAACCCTTGAAGAAGTAAACTTGGCTAGTGATTGAAGGTATGATATTTAAGGTCACCATCTTTAAATATCTCCAAATAACATCTTTGAACATATGTAATAGTTACATATAGTTACTGTATTTCATGGTTTCATTGTTTCTTTTCCATACATCGTTTCTTGCGATTCTGTAATTCCAACGTAAAGCTACCTCCGTGTCGCCTTTGTGTGCTTGGGAGTTCCCTGGCGATGCGTGACGTGGGATGGGTTGGTTGATCATGGTGGCTATAGATGGGTACAGCGCAGATCACCTATACCCATCACCATGATCAACCAACCCATCAGTATAGATGTACCCCAAAAAGATGTTTTCTTAAAATCAGCGATATATATATATATATATACATAATATTGTATAATGTATGAGGCTTTTCAGTATCTTTTTTTTTTGGGAGAAAAACCATGAGTGCCTTAAATTATTTATATATGGGGGTTTCCATAAATGGTGGGTACCCCTACATATGGATGGTTTACAATGGAACATCATATTAAAATGCATGATTTGGGGGTACCCCCATTTCAGGAAACTTCCATATATATATATAGTAACTAGTAACTATCTCAAAATGGATTGGTGATGCTGGGTCCGAAAGGTGAGGAAAGAAAATCGGGCCAAGTACTTAACAAAAAAACGCATAAAAAAGATGCACTGTTACGTGAATGTGTTGTTAAGCGATTAAGCACCCATATAATATGATATAGTTATATGTACTTACAACATATATATATATACATATACATACTGGTTGGTGGTTTCAACAATTTTTTATTTTCCATAATATATGGGATAATTCTTCCCATTGTCTAATATTTTTCAAGATGGTTCAAACCACCAACCAGATATGTACATATATATATGCAATCATCCATTAATCCAACTGGGGATATTCCATAACTATGGTATTAGGAAACATATGTTAGCTGCAACTTGACCCACTTACGATGCCTCGGATGCAGCTGCTCCAGACATGCTGGATATCCAAGTTCAACTGAGCAGTGTCTGGGAAACTAACATAGCTATTGAACATGGCCATTTATAGTTGATTTACCCATTCAAAATTGTGATTTTCCATAGTTTTTTGTATGTTTACCAGAGGGTACCCTCCCGTGACATCAAACGTGGCTGGCTGGAAAACCTCCGAACTGAATGGAGGTTTCAATGGGAAAATCAGCGAACTGAACGGTAGATTTTCCAGCACGCCACGTGTGATTACCAGAGGGTAACCTACCCATCCCATCCATACGTGCATGATATATTTGATTGAATTCTCCTACTTCACATCGGGGTGCTTTCACGGGATACATGATCTCAGATTCAAGATGGATAATTAATTAGACTCAGATTCTCAGATCCCATATGTCAGATTATCAATTAGACTAGATGTCCGAATGAATTCAACACACACACACACAGAAAACAATCAAAAGTAGCCCAAACTCCAGCCGGGTGTATCACCATTCCTCCATGAACATCGCAATGAGTAAGGGTAAAAACCATTAAAAACCTGATTCTCAGACCCGGCCCGAACATGACATTGTTAGTTATACAGTACAATCTATGAAATACCTCATTGATTCTTAGGCCCAGTGATTCCAATCCATTCCTTTATGGGGTCACTCAATTTAGTCCCGTTGAATCCCATAGACTCCATTGATATCCCATGACGATCATCACATTGATTCCCCATCTTCGTCAACAATTACCCTTTGGTAAACATACCAAACAAACTAGGGAAAATCACCACTTTTTAGTCGAAAAATCAACTATAAATGGGTCATTTTCAATAGCAAACTGTTAACGTTTACCGGAGGGTAACGTTCCAAAAAAGCCGCGCAAACATCCACGGATCGCCTCTCGACAGACCAGGTAAAGATCCCTTCAAAGAACGCCTTGGCGCAACACATGGAGGGCTTGCGCTTTCTTAAGGTTCAGGATTTGCAGGCTGACATGGCCCAGGGGGGAGTTTGATGGGCTACTGAACTCACGGGCTCCTGAACAAACTAATGGGATGACTCGTGGGATTGTCACGAAAGCGATCGACAGGTGGAGGAGGATGCAGTTATGATGGTTTTTTCATGGGGGTTTGATGGGAATATCAAAAAATGGGAATGGATACTCATGGGATATATGTATAGATGTATATAGATGTAAATATATATATATATGTATATATATATATACATATATATATATTATAATGGGACTGAGTTTTCTAAAGCTGAGAGGACACCCAGTGATGAAGGACACCTTTCTTAAGTTTCTAAAGTTGATACAGTAGGTTTGTTTGGAAATTGAGGGAACGTCGCCTGGCCAGAAACCATCCTGTGAAATTGTTGAAGACCTTCAACTAGGAGTGTCAACCGCATTTTTTTTTCCTTCCCAGCTGCACCAATTCTGGTGTAAAGCTGATGACTGATCGAACACATGTGGGGTGGTTTGGGTTTCATGCTTTGGAAAGAAAGGTTGACCCGGTAACGGTAACGTGGCGTGATGGAAAATCCACCACTTGGATGGTTTTCTTATTCAAAGCTCCATCGTCACATCCGGATTTTCCGGCCATGTTTGATGACGAGGATACACCTCCCAATCATTGGATCGATATTGGGACATGACCCCATCAAAATCCGAAGTCGTCTACACTCCCTAAATTTGCCCAACCAGAATATATTGATTGATATTTTATGGCCATAGCAGAAAATCATCTCAATCAGATTCGTTTTTTTAAAGCTAACAAGGTTATATATCTGAATATTGGGCCAATAGCCAACCCGAAAAAATCACATCGATCACATCGAATGCTTGACGAGGCCACAAGACCTGAGGATGTGGAGGAAATCCTGAGCAAGATACCGGACTTTGATGCATTGCAGATTTGGTATGGCGGGAGTTGGCTGAATGGATGCGCGAAACAAAAAAAACATGAAATTTCATGACTTCGAAGTTGAGAAGCAAAGTTAAGACATCGGAGTTAGAGTCAGTGAATTAAGAATGAATTTCACAAGCTCAAATAAATACATGAACGATTCCCGAGCAGCGGAATGTTCACCTCACGAAGACCATACTGGACTATGTCAATGTCATGTTGTTCCATCGCCAGCTTCGATTTGACAGTAGCCACCAGCCATCACCCTGCTGCCAACATCAAAAAACCATCCGCTGTTTGGAAGCTGGCAGAAGAAAGTCCCTGAAAATCCCAGATTCATAGCCATGAAAATAGATGATTGGGTCAAAATGGTGGCTTTTAGTTGCCAGAAATTACTGAAGTGGTTCCACTCTTCCCAGTCTGTTTCGCACAATCTATCTATCTCATCATATTATCTGCAGCTTTCTTTCCTGGTGTGCCATAATTTTCCCGCAAGTTCTCCAATTTCAATGCGTCATCTTGCCACCAGTTTCACCATGTTCCACCAGTGCTCCACATTTATTTTCTCGAGCATTTCTCTTCCATTCCAAGTTGATCTTTCCCAGCATTTACCCAGCATTTTCCTAGCATTTACCTAGCATTTACCCAGCCATTAGGAGAGCTTCAACCAAGCCCTGCACGAGTTGATCTTTGACCCTCAGCTGGGCATTTTGGCCACCTGGTCGGATCTGGATGCGGCGCGGCAGATGGAGGAAGTAGGCGAGCACGGGACCGGTTTCACGGAGGTCATGGGGGAGGTCATAGAAGTCACTGGAAGATTTTTCTAGATGTTCATAGAACAGAAACTAGACGACATATATATATATATATTATATATTATATATATTATATATATTATATATATATATGATACTATGAGTTTTTTTGACTTTCCAGACATGAATCATGATTTGTTTTTTTTTTGAAAGATCAAGTACTTGAGGGTGCAGTTGGGGTGATGATATAACCATGGTGATTCTAGCCCCATGAGTTGGCAAAAATTCTACAACTAGGACCATATACCCATTCAACTTAATTGGACCTGCGCCCCCAAGTTGGGAAGATATAATAACATATATGTATAATTATATATATGTATGTATATGTATATTAAATATTATATTATATACATAAATACATTGTATTATATTATATATACACATGTATATGTGTATATATATATATACGGATATATATCCAGTTTCAGAAATATTTCTATAATTTGATATAGTTTATGAGCTTAAATCATTCGGATTAATTAGAATGACCTCAATGTGACGTCACTGGAATGATGGTCAGGAAGGGAATACCACTATATCTGGTTGGTGGCTTCAAACTTGAATTTTATTTTCCATTTCATATATGGGATGTCATCCTTCCCATTGACGAAGTCATATTTTTCAAGATGGTTGAAACCACCAATCAGATATATGTAATGTCAACCCTGGATTAATAAACCCCTAGGTTGTGTAATTGGGAGGGTACCATTTAAGTATCAGAATATGACTATTGGAGGAGTACCCCCCTAATTAATAAACCATGGTTTATTAATCCAGGGTTGACATTATATATATATATATATCTATATCTATATCCTTTGGTAAACTAAGATAGCTATGGACAATCACCAGTTTTAAAGGGTAAATCTTCGAAGTTTTTCTGTGTATAGCTGGATCTCCTTGGTGGCTTGATCTTCCGTGGGGATCTTTCACGGAAAGATAGGGTGGTAGATGGTTTTTTGTCATCGCAAAAAAGATCGAAAAGTCAATCGCCACCAGAATAGTGATTAGAATTTAGTAAATCCTCATTTACCACGATTCCAAACTTCAATGTCCGAAAGGAAAATCCATGGATTTTTTTCGGGACAATGATGGGAGCCTCCCATACTCCCATACGAAACTGCGATTCTGATTCATTGCTGAATTTTATGAGCTGAGGAGCTTCAGTGACACGAAAGCCATGTTTTTTTTTTACGATCCAAAAAATCCAATTCTCTGATTTGTTTGTTTTGTTTTGGGGGTTGTTTCACCCGAATGAACTGATTTAACCTGGAAACAACTGCAAACATGTGGTTTGCACTTTAAATCGACATGTGATATTTATCTCTAGTTGTTGCACACATGGGGCCGGAAAGTATGTCACTCGGAGGGAACATCTCAAAAAAAGGATTGACTCGCAGAAAACAGCAAATGTAGCGATTCAAGAATGGAAGCTATCGAACCCAATCCCGGTCGTTTGATATGAGCCTGCGATCTTCTGCAACTGCTTTGTGGTTTCAAATACCTTTAACATCCTTTAATTGTAACAAGAGGAGTTCTGATGAGGCAGGTCTCATGGCCGTCACGAGGTGAGAATGTGACATGGCCAGGGGTTGGAATCGGAGTATTCTCACAGATGATACAGCGGAGTTGCAATCTTTCTCCATATGATACAATCCAAATCAATCCCATGAACATGTAGAAGGACCCCAACACAACTGTTTGAGATGGCAGTTAATGCAGTTCCACACTGATTTTATTTGTGTAGCCTCCTGTAAACCAATGATGTGGAAAACCCACCATAGATGTGTTTTTTTGTTTCCGAGAAACCATGGATTTTCCGCAGGGTACAAATGCTTGGGGGTGCAGTTCCACCAATAAAAGCGGGTGATATTTCACCATAGATACTAGCGATTATATCCACTCTCAACTCATGCAGCTTCAAATCCCAACTCGTGATACTCATTGGTAACCCCTGGCCTGCACATCATTGATCATCAATGGCCAGAAAATGGCCATAAAATCCAACCAAAATCCACACAGCCGTCAGTGCCGTCAGGGCGCTTGTTGCGCTGGGGTCGTGCCGATGCGGGCAGAGGATTGGTCTCTTGGCAGGTCGGAGGGTTGGAAGGTTGGAAATGAAGTGAAAACCGCGGTGGGAACGGTAAAATTGGTATTTTCATGGGATTTTGCCAGCACAGATTGTGATTTTTCATGGGATTTGATGGGATTTAGTTCGTCAAGCTGGTGCAAATAACATCACTATAGTAACTGATGGATGTTTATGGTAGATATTCATCTGGTTGGTGGTTTGGAACATGAATTTTATTTTTCCATTCAGTTGGGAATTTCAGCATCCCAACTGACGAACTCATATTTTTCAGAGGGGTTCAAACCACGAACCAGTAATCTATACAAGCGATGGTTTTTTGTTCTTAACCGACACGCCGGCGGGGCACCACTACCTTGAATCTGGAGAACCCAACAGCCCTCTATGATCCCATGCCTGAAATCTTGGACTTCCGCACTTAGCCATTGGATATATATATACGATTATATATGATTATATATGATTACATATGATTATATACGATTATATATGATTATATATGATTACATATGATTATATACGATTATATAGGATTATATATGATTACATATGATTATATACGATTATATACGATTATATATGATTACATATGATTATATATGATTATATATGATTATTTATGATTATATTTATAATTATATATATATGATTATATATATATGATTCTACATATATATATACATGATTATATATATATATGATTATATATATATATATGATTATATATATATGATTCTATATATATATGATTATATATATATGATTATATATATGATTATATATATGATTATATTTATGATTGTAAATATATATATGATTATATATATGATTATATATGATTATATATATGATTATATATATGATTATATATGATTATATATATGATTACATATATGAATATATGATTATATATATATATATGATTGTATATATGATTATATATATGATTATATATATGATTATATATGAATATATATATATGATTACATATATGATTATATATATGATTATATATATATGATTATATATATGATTATATATATATCATTATATATATATGATTATATATATATATGATTATATATATATGATTATATGAATCATATATATATATGATGATATATATATGATTATATATATATATGATTCTATATATATGATTATATATATATAAATATATGATTATATATATATGATTATATATATATGATTATATATATGATTATATATATGAATATATGATTATATATATATGATTGTATATATGATTATATATATATGATTATATATATGATTATATATGATTATATATATGATTACATATATGATTATATATATGATTATATATATATATATGATTATATATATGATTATATATATGATTATATATATATCGTTATATATATATGATTATATATATGATTATATATATATGATTATATATATATGATTATATATATATGATTATATATATGATTATATATATGGTTATATATATATGATTATATATGATTATATATGCTTATATATGCTTATATATGATTATATATGATTATATATGATTATATATGTATATACACTACTTGGTGGTTTAATGTTCTTTTTTTGGTGGGATTTTTGGGATGATGATCCACAACTATGATGAGTTTTCAGGGTGAAGGCATCAACCAGCATCAACCAGCCACTGAGGTCTGGAGTTCTTGGTGACGTCAGCTTTGATTCTCTTCATACATCTCCGGCTTTCTGTGGCCCCAAGGGCTGGGCAATCTCAACATCGGGCTGCGAGACGACAGGACCAGGATGCGACCTCGACGACGAGGCTTTCCACGAGGTTTTCGAGGACGAGGCGCTGAAGATCACGAAAATCAGCTGATCCAAAGCCTGAGCGGTGTTAAAGGCGATTTCCTCGGACCGGAGGATCCCATACCTCTGGCAAAAGTCCGGTTGGGAAGTGGGTACCTCATTCTCAACCGGCCCCTGCTGGATATTACCCCAGGATCATCCACCTGGGATCTTTATGGGGGAACTGCCCCATAGAGAGAATCCCCAAGGATTGCCAGTGGTTACCGTGGCAAGTGCTGTTTCCCAAGAGGAAACTTACCATGCCATCACTTGGGAGCCCATCTGAGTCTCGTGATGATCCCAGGAGAGGCGACAATATGCCTGGATTCAGAAAGATGGCACGGACCAAGAAAGCAACAGAGCGGGAGTCCACTTTGCATCATTTTGCCATTTCTGGAGATTAAGGATATTGATGACAAAGAGACCTGTTACATTTTGTTACAAGATATGGCAGATACTTGGCACTTTGGCAGAAATTTCTTTGAAAGAGCTGACTTTGAAAACATGGTCTGAAAGCTCAGAGAGCAGCGCAAAAAAGCCGACGACGTGCGCCAAAATTTCGGCTTGGAATGATACCAAATCCTCTGTAGGGGTCTCTACACCTGTCAATTTCGGGTGGTTTAAAAGGTTTAAATTTTAAAGCCACTTTATATAAACATCAGGTCTTAAATGAATTGGCTCGCGCTAAGGATTCAAAAAGTAATGCCGCCATGCCCCTGAATTGGCTTTAATGGAAACAAATACAGTACAGTACCCCCTGAATCATTTCAACGCGGTGATATTTCTGAGTGTGGCTGGAACCCCGGGGTAACCTGATAATAAACTGCTGCAAACCTTCTGCTCAGAGGAAAAGGGTCAGCTATAGCGACCGAATCCTCGCCGGGTTGAAGGACATGATGTTTATTATTCGATATTACTTGTGCTTTGCCCAGAATATGAGGAAAGGTTGCGCTTTTTGACATGGAGACCTGAAGTATTTCCGAAAGTTGGATTTGTTTTGGGGGCTGGTAAGAGGTTGGCTTATTGTGAGGGCTGATTTTGAAGGAGAGAAGGAACAAAGATAGGGATAGTGTTGAACCAGGAATGTGTTGTAAAAGTCTTTTGATCTTTATTGTATGTGAGTGGACCATGCAGTTGCAGGTGAATTCTTGGTGAATGAGCGGTTCTTCAGCTGAAAAATGGCGTGATGCCATGGCTATTCGGATCTGAATTGAGAATTTTGCATATCTTGCATGATACTGTGGATGGTTGCGAAATCCGGATCACCAGTTGGAAACGGTTTATCATGGTTTATTCCATGATTTATAGGGTTTCAACATCTTTCAACCATCCCAAATTGGTGGTTTATCGGATTTCGCAAAACCACTGTATTTGAAGGGTATCCAGGAGCTTGGCACAGCCACCTTTGGGATCATCCGCAGCATTTACCCGATAACCCCCAGTGGGTCAGCCACTTATCAGTGGGTGTTAGCCACTTCCTATATAAGGATATACTTTACCCTCTGGTTATTTAACATAGCCATGGTATAGATAGCCCATAGATTCATAGATGGTTTACCTTTCAAAAGTGGTGATTTTCCGCCCCAAAGTTGGGGGACAATCGGCACAGGCAGTGATTGGCGTCGAGTGCAAGACCAATTGCAAGAGATTGAGGCCCTTGAAATTTCATCCCACGGTTTTTTTTATCTCACTGTCTCCCAGTTCCCAGTTATGGTGGGTTAAGGATGTTTGCAGTCTGTTAGCTCCATAACTTGATTCTAGTTTCGCCATGTTTCGCCACTGTACCCAGTCTTGATCCGAGCAGAACCGCAGGAAGAAGGTCTGGTGGACGACTTGAAAGCGCCAGGAGGATCGCGGAATTTTTTGATGGTGATTCTATGGGATTTCAATAGGGATTGAGTAGGTCAATGGGATATATCTGGAAAAAACATGTTGTGAACTCATGTCGTTTTCCAGTTGGAGTGATGGGAATTGGATTAATCTCCAAATGGTCGACCGTTTCAGCGACCATTTCAGGGCTGAATGATAATCTAGACACATAACTGGTTGGTGGTTTGGAACACGAATTTTATTTTCCATAATATATGGGATAATCATCCCAACTGACTAATATTTTTCAGAGGGGTTGAAGCCACCAACCAGATCAATATTTTTTTTTAGGGGAAAATATGGGACCATCATCTCTGAAAGGGCATTTTCCAGCCATTTTTTTGTTTGCCAGAGGGTAGTTCAGCAGTGGCTGCGTATGATACCACGGCTGATGATTGTAGGTGGTTCTTCTATCCAACGTCTTGGGGATTTTTTCGCATCATTCACAATGGGAATCCCTCGGAATCCCAAGCAAAAAAGCATGGAAGGACATTTTGGCTTTTGAACACTGCGATTTTTCTTTTTTAAATCGGAAAGCCGTCCATATTTTTTAGCCATTAAACATGGTGATTTTCCATAGTTTTTTGTATGTTTACCAGGCCGGGTCATTGCGAAGCTGGGACACCGAGATTTGGAATGTGATGATGTTCCGACACACACTCCACATGTTGGGTTCCAGATTTTCAGCAATACCATCGCGCATCATCAAGTAGCCACATGGGTCTGGGTCATAAGTGGGTTTACCAAAGATTAGGGATGGCGTAGTATTAGCATGTATTAACCCCATGTTTTCAATGCTTCCTCTGCAGCATTGACACCCATCCCATCTGCTTCGCCGTTTTGAATGACACGAAACCGTAACGAAGCGCGGCAGGAGCTGTAGCGGAAAACTTCACCTCTAGCCATTTGCTCTTCCAGCTACAGCAGGTGTTTTCTTGGGGGAACTCACCTGCAGAGTAGACGAACTGTGAAGTATGGGGACTATGGAAAAAGCCTATGTTTGGGATGAAAATTTCACTGCACATCATGACGACCTGACTGGTTTAGCCCTGATTTTTCCTGGCAAAACTTTGGTTGAAAGGAACTCAATTTGCAGCGCGAACATCAAAAAACCGCTCAACATGGCACCAAAATGCTTCAGAATGGGTTGACACCTATAATCACATACAATCACCATCGTTTTTGGGGATGAATATCCACAAGGATTTTTGGGTGGTTTTGACCCATACCCAGTATGATGGGGTTTTGAGACGGTTCGTGGCCTGGAAATGGCGGCGATTTCCAAATTTTTCAGCAAAATGACCCAAATCCAGTGACCCATATGAATTCATCATGATCCTCTCCAGGTGTGGCTGGGATGGTTAGGATCTGCTTCGCAGGACGGGGAAATTGTTGTTTTTTTTGGCTGGGGTTTCGAAGTCATGTTTTTTTCATGCGTAAATGGGAATTGTACAAGGTGAGGCCCCCGTTTGATAGCTCGGTGATTTCACATCACTTGGTGAATTCGTTGGGGGTTCTGGGAGATGTAACATAACTTGGGGGCCTCACCTTACAAGTCTAACTTCCGCCGAACTTTTCAGGTTAATGCATTCTTAGAATTCGTTGTTTATCCAGAACATTGATTATAATTGATTATGTGTGTACTGTATGTATGTATATATATATATATGTATATATATATACTGATATAGTATGAATGGAAAGGAATGGCTTTTGGGTCCCTGATGACTAAGGGAATCCCCATTGGGATGTGAGTTAGATAAAATGGTCTGTTTGGCAATTTTGAGTAGAACCCATCCCAAATGTTAGGAGTACCCAATTTTGACTCACAGCCATGCAGTGTTTTGATATATTCAACCTGTCACTTTCAGGATAGAGCAACTAGGGATACATCCCAGTTTTTGACAGTGGTCAAATCATCCACGAGGTTTTTTTTTTGCCCATCAAAGCCTCCAAGACACTTTCGATACGTTCAATAGGACATGACTTTGTCTTAACATAGGCGACCCGGCTACCCTCTCATGATTGGTCATGCCATACGTTGCCATAAATTGGGTATCCCATTTCCATCCATTTCCAATCAGTATTGGCAGTATACACCCATTGATTTCATTTCTCAATGTTAGTATATGTAATAAGCATACAGTATATGTATATATATATATATCAATTATTTTTTCACCCATTATTGGCGTGTATATAAACATGTATAGTTTATAGCCATGCTTTACCACTGGCTTTGCTGGCTTGTATCCCCATTGATTTCATTGCTTCCCATTGATGGTGAACCCACCGACTTTGAGTGGACAATTGGACAATCCAAAGATTCTCAATGGAACATTGCAACTTCTCAGAAACAAGCCACCATTATAAAACAATGATATGATTTTCTCCGCAGTTTGTGGAGAAAATCAATTTAATCAATCCTTATTTTTTCCTGGGAAAAAGAGCCAAAAAAGAATCCAAGACGAAGAACATCAAGAGATTTTCCTGGAAAATCCACAGGATTTGCGGGAAAATCCAGAAAGACTCTGAATTCGGAGAAAATTGTCGTTCCCAAGGAGGCCAGCGACGACAACGTGGCCATGGAGTCTCCAACGCCTAGCTCAGCCAAGGAGGCCGGGTGCGAAAAGGTGGGAAAAGATGGGAACACTGGGCGATTCATGGTATATAAGGGTATTTTGAATAGGTTATTTATCTATGGGTATATGGATATGGGTTATTCATATAGATTTTGCAGTTCATCATCGATGAATATCTATGCGCTATTCTATTTCTTAGGTTCAGTTGCCATGAACACTTTGTTTCCTTACACAAGCCGATGGCCCAGTTTGGCTAAGTTGGTGCAAGTAACTCCAATAGCTAGTTTTTTTTTTTTTTTTTTTAAGTAGAAATATCATGATATATCGAACTAGTTAACTGGCTATAGAAACCAACTCGACTGTACCCTCTGGTAAACTTACAAAAAACTATGGAACATCACCACCTCTAACGGATAAATCCACTATTTCTATGGCCATTTTCAATGTCGCAAACTGGTTTGTGCCATCCGTTCCATCCAACTTTCCAAGAAAAAAATGCTGAACAAAAACAGGCTGTTCCTGCCGGTTTGAACCGTAGAAACAATACGAAATTTATGCACGTCCTACCTACGGTCGTTTGTAAGTGATTAGTTAATTTCATAAGCCATATATATACATATATATATATACATATATATATATATATACATATATATATACACATATATATATATACATACACATATATATATATATACATATATATATATACATATACAACCCATGTGTAGCTGGGGATATGCCACCAATCTACCTGGGTGACCAGATGGTTACTACGGATGTCAGGGCCTCTCGCTGCGAACCAGTCCCAGTGCCTCCGAGGTTGGAAAGTTGGTGGGTTTGGGACCCGATTTTTGGAGGAAAAACATATTACCCTCTGGTTATTTAAGGGGTAATTTTTTCAACTATAGGTGATATTATCTTCAATTACTATAATAATCACTATATAATATCAATTACCCTCTGGTGATTAAACGTAGCTAGGGGAAATCATCATTTTGAATTGGTAAATCATCATGAGTCATCATGGTTAATTATCATCTATATTTATGGGCAATTTTCCATAGCTATTTTAATAACCAGAGGGTAGGTGATTGTTAAAATCTGAGATTGTTGTTAAATTCCCATTTCGAGAGTTTTTGGGACATTTATTGTTTGAAGGCAGGATGAAAATAGGGTAGACCATATTTGATGATGATATATTCCTATATGGAGGTTTCCTAAAATAGGGCTACCCCCAAATCACCCATTTTAGATTGGGAATTTCCATGAAATAAAACATCCAGCGAGCTTGGGGTACCCCCCATTTACAAAACCCACCCATATTAGTGATACCCTCTGCTTATTTAACATAGCGATGGAAAATGGCCCATTTATAGATGGTTTACCTATAAAAAATGGTGATTTTCCATGGCTATGGTAAATAGCCAGATGGTATATATATATATGTATATATATATACAGATGGTTTATAGATAGACCCAAGCTTAAGGCAAGCGCCTGAAGAACTGATCAAGAGACGTAGGACGTTTTTTTTTTTCGTCACGCGGATGCTTAAAGCAATCATCTGTTATTACTGATATGCTACCCAACAAACTAAGATTAACAATAGCTGAGCTATGCCAAAATGACCTGTTTGATGATTTAGCTATCAGAAATGATGTTTTTCCATAGCTATATGTTAAATTACCAGAGGCTACTCCTGCAGTTCGCATCCTAAGAATCTTGCCCGTTTTTTGTCGTGGCTGGGAACTGAGTAGGGACCCGATTCTGTACCCGTAAGGCTATGGATCACTCAAAAATGCCTCTGTTTTCACATCAAAATATCTGGTGTTCAAAGATGTTCCATAAAAATGACATGGAATTCATCGATGAAAGTCATGGCCTGCCCGTCCCCAAATCCGGAATTGGAATGTCCTATACTTTGTTAAATCCCCGATATACTTGATGATTTGATGATGAATTGCCCAATATTTATAAAGGGATGCTAATCGTGGCTCATGAGATATTATCTTTTTCCATAATTATATATATGTATATATTTTCGGAAGGTTTATCCTCAGTGTTTTATTGATCAATATCCCCGTCGTTGTTGTTGTTGTTGCTGTTGTTGCTGTAGTTGTGGTTGTGGTTGTGGTTGTTGTTGTTGTTGGTGGTGGTGGTGTTGTTGGTGTTGGTGTTGGTGTTGGTGTTGGTACAAACAAACACTGGGGCCCTGAAAACAAGCTACCCGAGCTTATTTTGGAATTTGCTTAAGGGTAGAAACAAAAAGATATATATAGCGAGGACGGGGTCCCAGTGTTTGTTTGTACCTTGTTGTTGTTGTTGTTGTTGTTGGTACAACCAAACACTGGGGCCCTGAAAACAAGCTACCCGAGTTTATTTTGTAATTTGCTTAAGGGTAGAAACAAAAAGAGATATATAGTGAGGACGGGGTCCCAGTGTTTGTTTGTACCTTGTTGTTGTTGTTGTTGCTGGTGGTGGTGGTGCTGGTGCTGGTGCTGGTGGTCCTGGTGGTGCTGGTGAGTTTTCACATATACCATATACCCCGCATTATAATAGTTGTAGTTCAATGTGCGTGCAAGTTTATAAGTGCTCAACCATCTCTATACACCTGGGGTCGATTCAATTTGTGTTTATCCCATGTATACACGTTGTGTAAAACATGATAAATGGGTTACAACCATGATCATCAACCACATATAGGTTTGCCTGACAATAGGATGCCCCAAATCTACAAAGTGGTTAAACATCTCGTTGGTTCGAATTGAAATGGCCACAGCTGGGGGCAAATGCATCATTTTCAGATGTATCTGTTTTGTTCTGGGTTGAATTCCCATTATATATATGTTATTATATTATTATATATTATATATATATATATTTAGTGATTAGCATTAAGCCCCAATTTTCTGATTATGAAAGCCATCAGCAGCACAGGCCCAGGATACAGAGCCAAGACTCTCCTTTGGCTTTAGCCACCAGGCGTTTGGGGTCACGCGACCCCCATTTTATGGCCGAATTTGACAACAAAAAAACATGGGAAGTCAGGGAACTCAGCTTTTGTTTAATGAAAATAGTATCACTGTAAGTTGTTTCAACTGTTTTTCATCATAGTTTTTTCCCGTTTTACCCACCAAAAGGAGTTCGTTGTTCGTTGGAATTTGGATTTATCCACCTGAGGACCTGGCGGAGCCCGAACGAACTGGACGTTTTTCTGATGGTTGGGCTGTGGGCCGACCCCGCTACCCCAGTGGTGGCCCAATTTTTCAGTGATTTATCATGAAATTCTATAATTTTGTCAGATAAGGATAGATAAGGTATATATATATACATATACATATATACATATGTATACATACACTGTTCTAGTTTTTTCATGATATGTGTTGATTCATGTTACCATACTGTCTTAAAGAATAGGTAACTGATCTCTCTCTCTCTCTATATATATTATACATACATACATACATACATACATACATACATACATACATACATACATACATACATACATATATATATACATATATATACACATATATATACATATATATATATAAGTTAAATAGTTTGATAAGTAGTGTCACAGCGTCGCGGACGAAGTCGGAGACGACTCGTCATCACGCCAGGTGAGTTTCCAGGACGAAGTTCCTGACGAGGCGATGTGTGTCGATGTGATTTATATGGAAAATGGTCCATTTATAGATGGTTTACCTATAAAAAATGGTGATTTTCCATGGCTATGCCCTCTGGTTATTTAACATAGCGAACTGGAAAATCCCTTATCAATGGAGGTTTTAATGGGAAAATTATCTAAACATGGGCCATTTTCCATGGTAAGCAGATGGTATATATATATATATATCTACAATATATCATGCTAATCTTATATAATTTATCCAGACTCTGACAGATATCCCATATATACAGTATATATTATTGTTTGTATATATATATATATATATATTTGGGGGTTTTCATAGTCATGGGATACCCAAGCTCGCTGGATGTTTAATTTCAGGGAAACTCCGAGAATAAAATGGATGAGAACTGGGGGTAGCCCTATTTTAGGAAACCCCCAAATGGCTAGATGGTGGGAAAAACAACAGTGATTTCATAAAGCAGCGGGCAAATTTCATCACGACCTCACGTCGCGACCGAAGCCTGGAATCATGGTTTATTTCAGGGAAATCTTCCCAAAATGGCCCAACATTTCAGGTTAGTGAATTAGTATACCCTCTGGTAAACAAACCTAGCTATTGAAAATGGCCATAGAAATAGTGAGTTTTCCCATTAAAAAAAATGTGATTTTCCAATGTTAGTTTACCAGAGGGTAATTTGCCCAGACCAATGGTGGCTGTGTCGATGGGTAATTTTGATCTACTGGGAATCAACAGTTGATGATAGCCACAAGGGGACCTATTTACCCCCCTTGTACCTGGGCTGTTGAGAGAAACCCTGACGTACATACAATTTATAAATAATCAGAATATATGTATCATATATAGATTCATATACGTACATATATTTCTATATGTAATGTATATGTAATGTATATGTAATGTATATGTAACGTATATGTATTGGATATATGTATTGAGTATATGTATAGTTAAAAATAAATCCCCAATGATCAATGGACCTGGGGTTAAACGGCTCACATGTTTGTTTCTCATAGTCCCTTTCCACTTCCTTTCACCTAATTTTTATCACATTCCTCACAGGTGGAATGCATTAGTTATATTCATTCTGCAGTCACTTATCAGGGATATGTCATATCAGCAGGACGGTATTACTCAACTCACAAAAGATTGGTTGGAGGTATGTTGACTCTTTTTTCTGGGGATGTGAATTCCCTGTTTCTTCGTAGTTGTGGAGATATCTATCCACCATCCTTGTCCAAACAGTCTTTGCATTTCATGTTGGATTCATATCCTTTCTCATCACTTGCATCAGCGTGTGTCCAACTTATATATACACCGGTTGTTCCGGAAAATCATTCATCCCCGTCAAACAAAAATCCAATTTTGGTCGCTTACTGTACATCTCGGTGACAAGCCAAAGCATCAGTTTGTCCTCCCACTGTAGATCCAAGCGCTTGCCTTTTGTCCACCTTGTTCTGGCTGAGATTCCCAAGTTTTGCACCACAACTTCCCAGTTTTTCTGTGACTTAGCCCACAGATTTCAGGTGCAACAGTTGGATGTGGCCGAGGTGCGATGTGCCCAGAAAGCCATCATACCTGCAGGGGATCATGGAATGATGGCATTTGCGAAGCGAATTAAGCGGCACCGCACACCATTTTCGCCATGTTCGCATTTTTTTCATCATTTTTTTCATGTGGGTTTGGACAAATCACAATTCGCCACGTTTCGTAGCCAATCTTTTCTTCGCTTTGAAAAAACCTATTACGGAGGGATATGAATTGGCTAAGCGGGACCATATCTACAAGCAATGTATGGGTATATAATAGGACGGTTGGGGCTCCGTCGTTTTTTTGTATTCCCATGTTTGTTTGGCAATCGAGAATCCAACTTTAAGCCAAGAGCAGTTTTGGGGGTGATATTAAAATTATTGGCTAAATGTTGATTTCAAAGAACTGGACTATGGACAATGATTAATTAAGTATATAGTTATAGATGATATCAATGAGTTTTTTTTTTTTTGCGGGCTTAATAAGTTGCCCGCGTTGGTTGGAACAGCCTGGGTTCCAATGGTCATCTCGTCAATTTGGCGGTATTTGTTGACGGTTGTTTATATTTGTTTCTATTTTACTTACAATACCACACAATATGTGGAATATGTGGAAAATGATGCCGAAACTTTCTTGATGCTGTAATTTTCCACACATCTTTTTATTACAGGATCTATTATGGATAGACATGAAGAAACAGTGGGAGAAGCAGCATAGTTCACATGAAAATCTCTCTTTGAGTTGGACGCCTTCTTAGTGCCTGGCCGGTCCAGAGTTTGGTTCGTTGGAGTTCTCTGGGTGAAGTCACCATCCCGGAAGCACATGGAAAAAATCGGCCATGGCTTCCAGTTCGCTTTTTTGTTACCCTCTGGTAAACAAACATAGCTATGGAAAATCACCATTTTTAATGGGACAATCCACTATTAATGGCCATTTTCAATAGCTACATTAAATTACCAGAGGGTAACCAGAGGGTAGATCACAATTCTTGACAAAATGAGATGGTTTGTTTTGAATCTGCCGCAGGGTATGGGATTGGTTCAGATCCTAAACTACCTCAGACCCATATCGGCAGTTAGTAGTTCGTAGTTATCCCTACATTTTATATAGTCCTTCTATCGCACATGGGGATTAGGCTTAGAAAGGGCCCCAGCTGGATGGACTGGGGTACTATACCTTATATTTTGGACAAACCAATCTTTATCCATGTACATATATACATATGGTCTATAGAATATATTATATAAATGTATATTATATAGACACACTACCGTTTATATTGTAAATATATATATATACAGACACATGTTCATGTATTTCTATGCAATGTAGTAGCCTCAATTGCAAACCGTCTCCACGTCTTGGTAAAAGATAATCCCAATTGGAGTTGTGTGGCACGAGGTTTACTCACATCCCCACAATCTTGAGCAGTTAATGTATTACTATCCACCATTCATATCCATGATTTATACTGGTATATACTTGCTGTGATAAAACCCAAACCATACACCTTCCCCAATGATACTTGTATTTCCCGTTGATAGCCATGTATCATCATATATCATCATTCAATATCCGTCATAAGTAGTTATATATCATTATATGGCAGATATGATATAAACAAATCATGTATATTCAGGGGTAACCCCCATATGCTCACCGACTTGGAGATCCAGTTTCAAACAAACTTAAATGAAGGAAATCCAATTTTGTCCTGCTTACATCCCAATTTTCGATCATAAAACCACCATGTTTCATGGTTATCTTCATTTTTCCCCAGAAATGACTGAAATATTTCTGTCCGTGACTAAATAAAGATACAATTTACTCGGAAATATGCTAAAATCCCCTAATCAGTTCTATTATTTCTGGGTGGACCTTGGATATATACTTCAATACGTTCGTCTCAACGGATACACACTAACCGGTTACTCAGGTGATTTTCTTTGTTGGCAGGGTATGTAAGGAGTCGTTAGGTAGCAACTTGGATTTTTGCACTTGGAGAATGTGCATATCAGCAAGGAAGACTCCTGGAGTCAGCTTGAGATTGAAAGTGAAATTGAAGGGTATGTAAGATTTGAAAAGGGGCCTGGTGATTTTGAATCTCAAGGTCAATTTCACTGAAAGTGAAATGAACCAAATTATTGAAAGTGAACCAAATTTTTGGTGATTTTGGGGCCTGGTCTTTTGAACTCGGATTCGCCAGGGGGTATGTAAGGCACAGTTCGTTCGCACTTGGCCCCACAAAAAACCTCCCATTTTTCCAATCCTTAGAAAATCCCATGATATTCCCAGTAAATCCATGGGGAACCCCAAGCCATAAAATCCATATCATTATCAATCCGTCAAAAACATCCTGTTAAAACATCCATTCTAAATCATTTTTAATACCATAACGATCCATTATATTATATAATATTATATATATACTTTTTTTTAAATGAAACCAGCGCAGGTTCACCGTGCGGCACGCCGCAGCTTCCTGGGCGAACGTGCAGCGGCGACCTACGAAGCCTTGCAGCCTGGCTGTGCAGATCATTTGACCATCAAAGCATGAAACAAATGGAGGATTTGACGATCTAAAACCATGAAAAAACGGGGGATTTTGCTATGGGTCAAAACCCTGACACCTAATGAAGCCCAAAATAGCTGGTAAATGATGGTAAATGAAGGTGAATGATGGTAAATGGATGTTCATCCCACTAAAATGGATAATAATAGGTTTTGACCCATCCCCATTTGACAATCTAAAGCCATGAATTACTTACTTCGAGTGATCCCCACCAACACATTCTATCTGACATATATTCTGACATTCTATGTGGCATTTTATATGGCATATATTCTGACATTTTTCTGGCAAAACTTTTTGGCAGGGAAGAGGAGGAGAGGACAACTTTAATGAAATCTTGAGACCTTCGGTCTTCCTCCTCCTTCCTCCTAA
This sequence comes from Cladocopium goreaui, assembly GCA_947184155.2. Lineage (NCBI taxonomy): Eukaryota > Dinophyceae > Suessiales > Symbiodiniaceae > Cladocopium > Cladocopium goreaui. The sequence continues at coordinate 156,517 of CAMXCT020004469.1, forward strand.
AATTCTATCTGGCAAATCTTCTGACATTCTTTCTGGCATATGTATCTGGCATATCTTCTGACATTCTATCTGGTATATCTTCGGAACTTCTTTGTGGTTGAGGTCCGGCGGGGAACACTCTGCTCTGGAGCTCGCGGTTGAGGTCCGGCGGGTCGTCGATGATGAATGGCTGTTGCTGAAAACTAAGCAAAATCGCGTGCAGAGTCTGTCAAGGTCTCTTGTTTGCAGATCGCCTGTCTTTCTTTGACAGCTGTCTTGAACTCATGGCAACTTGATGGGGTTGCATCTTCATGCCTCAAGGGTCAGGCTGTTGCGCTTCTTGTGAAATTCGTGGCTATGATTGTCGAATCGCGATATTGTTTAGAAAACGGATATCTAAACGGATCTGATTTTAGAATCGTAAGTGTGTTTCTTAGAAGGATCACGTTTGGGATCATGATTGCATTGGTTTGAAAAGGACTTTTGTTGCTTCTGTTGCTGAGCCCGTTTTACATTCTTGCTTGCGATTGGCACTTCTTTTTGGAAGAATGTTTGGGGGTCAATGGCTTTAATGGGGTCTTGTCTTCATATCTGAAGGGCGCCAGGCTGTTGTTGCGTTTCGTTGAAGCTAATGGACATGATGGACTTTTTTGACATTGCGCTGCTGCAAGTGAGAAGAAACAAGTCTTTGACATTGAGTGGATTGCTTTGAAACCAGCTTGTTTTGGTTTGATTGTTGTGTTTGGGATTTCTTGGTGACCAGCCACGGCCTTTTGTGAAAAGATGTCCGTGAGCCATTGCTAGTTGATGGGGTCCTACGTCATCCTACGTTCATGTCTCCAGGGCTGGCCTGATTACAGGCATCTTGCTGAAGTCCATGGGCATGATTGTAGAACCCCATGAAAATGGGGGATGTGAGTAAGTGATAAACTGACGCATGGCGATTGCCAAAATTCTGTCACACAGTACTCTGTTGGGAAGGGGCGCCGCTTCAGATTTGTTTTCGGTGATGTTGTCGGGTATCTCGCGATTCCCAAGGGCCCAGGTTTGTCAATATATCATGTCTCAAGGGCCATGCTGTTGTAGCGTTGTGTCGAAGGTCATGGACATGACTTTTAAATCCTAAAGGCGTTTGTTAGGATGATGGTTGCATTGTTTTGAGAACAGTATATATGTCCTTTGCCTTGGCTGCTCGGTCCGGTGAAATTTCGTGTGTATAAGCCCGAAGTCTTTTCGCCGAACGTCGTGGAGCCATTGAGAGTTGATGGGGTTTTATCTTCGTGTCTCCGCGGTGCAGTGGTTGTTGTTTCGTGTTGAAGCCCGTGGACATGATTGTAGAAGGCCATATTGTTTATCACATGCGGCAAGAGTTTGGGAATTAGAAATGGCTTGTTTTGAAATTTTGAAAAGATCTTTTTTGGTCTGGATTCGAGCATTTTTTCTTTGTGCGCCATTATTTTCTTGGAAAAAATCGTGGGGCTATTGCGATTTTATGCGGTGCTATCTTCATGTCTCAAGGGCCACGCTGTTGCTGTGTTTTTGAATATGAATGTTCCGAACGTCCTGGGCGTTGAAATCGGTCTTGTTACCCTTGTTGCAAGGATGTAGCTCATGGAACATAAATCCTGCTGATGTGGGGGCTCCGGGGGGCCTTGTTGTCATACCGCGCGCGATCAACAAGCTTTGCTTATTAGGGCGTTTCTTGCCTTCAGCGTTTTCTTGCTCTCAGCAAACTTCTACATTTATCTGCGTTCTTTTTGTCTTTTGTTTGCCGCAGCCTCAGCCTGATTTCATTTTTTATTGGCGATTTATTGATGTTGCTAGCTGATTTGAATGCGTCGTTGGTGTTATCAGCTGATTTGCGCGCGCGTGTGTGTGTGTACCATCTGAATAGATGTAAAACTTCTAATTTGCAGGGGGTCACCGGGGTCCCGGGGGGGTCGGTGACCAACGAAGACACCTCCCCGGGACCCGTGTAAACGTACCTGCAGGACTCCGGTGGTGCACCTGGGCCCAATTATAAGTCGCAGCTGGTGGCCACCGGAGTCCTATATATATATATATATAATTTTTCATTTCTCCTGTTAGGTTTAACTGTGTTGTCTTTGCACGTCCGATGCATTCCACATCAGTAATTCGATAAGACGTTTCTGAGCAAGTGTGTCACTCATACCGTTGTCCGACAAGGTGGTATGAGCCCTTCGGGGAAAGCCTTTCTAGGCTAACAATTGACGGTAACACGATGTCTGAATTTACAATTTTGAATTGGTAATTCGTTTAAGTATAGTGAACTGCTGGCCTTTTTCCTGGTTTCACCCGTCGGTCGTGAAGTGTTTGTTGAACAACTGGCCGCTGTACCGGGCCTTTTTTTCCTTTTCGCAGACTCGCATAGTTGGAAGCCACGACAACAACCTCCTTTTTCAGTGAAGCTCAAGCGCATTCCCGCAGCCATTTTGACATGAACAGGTAACAGGACATGCTTTACAGGTGTGGTCTTTTTCTTTTTGGTTGCTTTGGTGAGGTTGAAATTGTGCACTTAATTCAGGGGTTGAATACGTAAGCCGTCTATAGGGTTGGAACCTGACTGCCGAGGGCCCTAGAGCCTTATCACGATCCTTGCATGAATTGTGGTTGCATCATTTTTTAACTAGTCCCCATGGGTCCCCTTTCTCATGTGTTTCTGCGTTCTCCTCCCTTCAGGTAGGTTGGGTCCTGCGCGTGCCGAGGTAGGCTTAGGTTTCGCTTTGTTAGGTTGGTTCAGGCGCTTCCGTCCTCCCCCTCCTCCGCTGGTCTGGTTGCGTGTCCGTCGGCCTTCGCTTTTCTTTTTCCTTGCCTTTTCAGGGTTTTGCCCGTTTCGGGCTAGGTGTGTTGTGTTGGTGTTTGCTCCTTCCCTCTTCTCTTGCGTTCCCCTCTTCGCGTCCTGGTTAAGTAACTTTCATTCCATTTTCACCTTCATTTCATTTCCATCCTCATCTCATCCGCCCCGCTGTGGCGGGGCGTGTGTGTGTACCATCTGAATAGATGTAAAACTTCTAATTTGCAGGGGGTCACCGGGGTCCCGGGGGGGTCGGTGACCAACGAAGACACCTCCCCGGGACCCGTGTAAACGTACCTGCAGGACTCCGGTGGTGCACCTGGGCGCAATTATAAGTCGCAGCTGGTGGCCACCGGAGTCCTATATATATATATATATAATTTTTCATTTCTCCTGTTAGGTTTAACTGTGTTGTCTTTGCACGTCCGATGCATTCCACATCAGTAATTCGATAAGACGTTTCTGAGCAAGTGTGTGTGTGCTTTGATCTTGATACACCAAGGCCTGCAATGTCTATGCGCTGGGCTGACAATATTGAGTTCCTAAGCTTCGATGAGGCTAGGTGTGAGGTCCACCGTCATGTCTTTGAGTGTTTGTTTCCGATTGCCGCTGTGAAGAGTTGGTGTGAGAAGTAAATTTGCTGGCAGGCACCGGTGATTCCTTTTGAGACCCTGTTCTTAGTGCTTGTTCTCATGTAATTTGCCTTGTATTGTAACCCACCAGCCCATCCAGGAGCTCCTCTTTGCCTTGGAGTACGGTGTTCCTGCCATGCCTGGTATTTGTTACCTGAGTTTCAAGGTGGGGGTGCTGACATACAGATCAAGTTGCAGGTACCACTGTCATGGTACTGATGACCAACATAGGATGAGTAGAGGGTCAACAAAGGTGGATAAAGCTAGCATGCCAAGATTACAACGGGGCCCCAAAATGTCTTTATTGTCATGATATATGGGAAGTTTGGGGCCTCCAGGGATTACGCCATCCTAGCCATTGCTTGCAAGCGTCATATTATGGGATTGTACGTGGGTCAACTGTTCAATCAGCATTGGTTGATGATTTCGGTAGCATAACCGAATAGACATATTGTAAATGATGCATTTGGGGTGCTAAGTTTATGTGGTGAAGAAGACATAGTTAGTTCGGAATCGCATCTCAGGACATCGCAGTCGTAGAATGAAGCAAGAACCAGGCCTTGGGAGGAGATTGATGGCAAAAGGTGAGAATAAGAGGCCTTGCCCTTAGGATGCATACACCAGTGATTCAATGATTGCCGAGAGGAGGGATGCCGCGATTTCCATCCAAGGTGGCCTGCCAGCAGCGAAGCTGCAGACAGAATGTGTTCTCAAGTCGGAGGGCTGTGAACTCGAAGTTCGGGGACACTACGGCCGAGCATGTTGTGGCCTATGCATTGGCCATCAAAGCAGAATTGCTCCGCCACTTAGCTCCCCTGTTGCAAGATGGCTTATCAACACCATGCCTCCGCTATAGGCATCAACCTGTTCTCCTCTTTGATGCATCGTTGTTGCTTACAGAACAAGAGGACCTTACCCCCATGCACGGTCGAGACGCAGGGAGAGAGTTTGTCCTCGAACAACGCTTGCTGCGAACCGCTTCTGCAGTCCTTGGATTTCGAGGTCAGGTCTTCAATGACTTCGAGCGCTTCATGCACGAGGACATGGCTCACCTGCGTGATATGGACATGTTGTTGAATTACATCCAGTTGTATCTATATTTGAACAACACGACTAGTTTGCAGTAGGGTCGGAGTTTTTCTTTCGTGCCATCCATTACCTGCAATGCAGTGGCTGTGTGCCGAATGCTGCCAGGAGGCCTTTGACGCACATGCCTGGCTACCCATCTGCAACCACGACCTGGGAGGCACAGAGGAGTATGATACCGCTGTGCTTTGGCTGCATGAACACATTGGCATCACCGTCTGGTATCCTCAGGTTACGGTCGGAACGGTGCCACCTGCTGTTCAGACCATGCTGCCAGAGTTACCGCCTTCCGGAACCAGCTGCTCATTTTTCCTTCTTTGTGCACAATATCGCAATCTTGGTGTCGTTCTTGTTGTTTTGGCAAGTCGATCCCTCCTCGTGTCCTACTGGCACAGCAATCCGAAATGCTGCGCCCGCAGTGTCTGGTCGCCAGTGTGCTGGATATTGGCTTTCTGCTCGTGACATTGCCGGAAAAGACTCCTGACGTTCAAAGGGTCAAGCAGGACCCACGTTCTTTTTTTGAGAAGCCTTACGCACATTCGGGGCATTTCACACTGGACAGCCGTGGGCGCGTGGCAAAAATGCATTGCGCGCGTGCGCCGTTTGTGGTTGTCGCACTGGTTGCACCGCAAGTCTTGGTCAACATAGACATGCACGCATTTCCTGTACATCAATTCCTGGTGCCCGCGCAAATGAATTTCATGATGTTGCGGGGCTAGTCACATAGAGCTAGGACACCAATTCTTTTGCTATCCGCAGCTGCTCAGTGATTTCCACAGCTGGTTGTTGCTTTCAACCTCACAGTAGCCCGTAACTTGCAATGGCCCCGACCGCTCTGACGTCCATGCCGACTGAGATCCTGTTGCGTCTCCACATATTTTTGGGGTGGCAGCTTGCGCCAATTCTTTGCGTGGAGTGGCATATGGGCGGTGCCCCGCGCAGTCCTTCAGCACGGGCGTGACCAGCTGGCACTCCTGGCAATTGTGTTGATGCGGGACATTCCGGCCCCCATTCACCCCACTCTCGTCCGCGAGTATTGCACAATTTGCAAGGCTGCAACCGCTGCAGCCCTTGCACCGCTTGCTGTCCTTGCCGAGAGGAGGTTGTTTTGGCCTGGCCTCAATGAGGCTGCGCGCGCGCACCTCTCGAAGCGCACCTTCCATGGCCGTAAGCTTGGCACCACGCCAGCAGAGCGTGGCTGCGGGGTGGGCAATGAGAGCCTCTGGCTTTGTGCGCACTGCAGTGAAAGTGAGGCCAAGATCGGAGTGCACCTAGCAAGTTTCCTGTCGACCTTCTACCGGCCACGACTTGTTACCGGCCACCCATGGTGCTGACGTACAGATCATGTTTGTAGGTACCAATATCATGATGCTGATGAATTATAGGATGAGTAGAGGGTCAACAAAGTCGGATAAAGCTAGCACTCAAAGAATACAAAGGGGGGCCCCAAAATGTCTTTAGCGTCATGAGATATGGGAAGTTTGGGGCCCCCAGGAATTTCGTCCTCTTACTTATTATTTGCATTCTACAGTTTCCTTCAGAGATGGGTAAAACTTTCAAAGTCGTCACCTTGTCATTGGCTGGCCAGGTAGGTGCCGGGTCTTTGACCGTCAGCACCAACCACAGCATGGCTTGTCGCTGGCAGGTGCGGTGCAGGTATCTCTTGCGGAGGTTTTCAAAGCAGGATTTGCAAGGAAGATTTTCTCTGTTGTAACTGACATGTTGTGCCAAATCGTGGTGTGCCTATGGGGAAAGGCCCACATGGGCAGCGCCATGTTTTTCCCCAAACAGTGTGCCCACACTGAGGGGTTCTCGGTAGGTCTTAAGGCGGGTGCTAGATCAGGGTGCTCACACTGGACTGCGGCATTTTACCAGTAAATTTCCGCATGAAGTGGCTCTTGTGAAATCTTGACATGCGTTTCGACTGCGCAGGCTCGCACAAAGTGTGGTCCCAGGTCTTGGGATCGGTCCTCCCCCTCAACATCGTCATGCTCAACATCATCATCCTCCACATCATCCTCCTGCACCTCCTCATCCTCAACATCATCATCCCCACCATCATCGTCCGCAACATCATCGGCATCATCATCACCATCATCACCATCATCACCATCATCACCATCGTCACCACCACCACCACCACCATCATCATCATCATCATCATCATCGTCATCGTCATCGTCATCGTCATCATCATCATCATCATCATCAGCATTATCATACATTATCCTCCCACCCCTCCACACTGTTTGGGGTCTCTTGCCGGGATAATTTTCTCTCGTTTGTATGTCTTTTGCGTCGCTGCAGCGTGGCATGCAGGATTCCCGCTACTGATGGTCTTAATGGCCATTGGCAAGCTACTGAAGACTCCTGGGAGTGAAGTATAAAAATGGGCACAGGAGTGCTTGTCCGCCAATGAAGAATCATTCAAATCCGACCCGCGCTTCCCACGCACGGATCGAGAGATTGCCTCGAAGCTCATTAAAAATGTGTCGTAAAGGCAGATTTGGTTTGATTTTTCAACAAATGGTAGAATCGGAGCGTCTTTCACCGGATCAATGCCGTGCGGTAGGGTGATGCTTAAAAAGATCTCTCAGTATTTCCAGTTGGAACGTGACAGAATAGGCATGTTAGGGGAACGTAACCTACTGTCCCTGCGCATTCCCGGAAATACACACGCTGATCTATAGATGCATTCCGAGACAAGTACATCTACGTGATGTCCACAATCCCCATCCAAGATCTACCGCGTGAACAAACCCTCTTCAATCATCTGATTGGCGAACACCCTAGCGCAAAGTTGCCAGGGAAACGTGGGAGAAAGGAGGCGCGGGACAGGTTGATGTATTTGCAAATTTTCTTTCGCGGCATCTTTTGTTGTTTGTTGGAATCTTCTTTTGTTGATGCTTCTCAATAATGGATTGCTGCTTCTCAAGCCACGTTTCAAAGCGTCAGGCACAGGCGCGCTTCAAGATGCCGCGTGTGACAAAGGAGGTCCGGGTCATATTTCGGACCTTGTTGCTTTTGAGGATGTCCGTTTGACTCCCGTTCTTGCAGGAGGCTTCTGGGCGAGGCTGAGTGCCGCTGGCGCAACCGCCGTGCAAAAGCGGCGGCGAAGGCTGGGGAGGGTTTGGTTTAGAGTTTTGACTTGGCGATTAAAGATGTTTGGCTGCAAGCCTTGTTGCTTTGACCCTGAAGGCAGCAAAGTTTCGGGCGAAGGCTGGGGAGGGTATGTAATTTAAGCTTAGCATTTGAAACTGGTTGGATGCAAGCCTTGTTGCTTTGATTAAAGCGTCGAACGCGATCCAAAGTTCGAAGTGCAATATAACGTCAGACACCCCGATTATATCCCACGTGGGTTGGTTCAATTCACAATTAAACCTCATGGTATATATCACATCATGTAACCATGAAATGATTTTATAGTTCACAACAAATTTCCATTGGAACATAAAATTTATATTCCATTTAAAATCCCACGACATGTGAGTTTCACCCTTTGTTCCCGCATTGCTTGACCTTCTGGCAACTGCGGCCAAGCAAACGCGTTCGAAGCCCTTCGCCCGACGATTCGCCGACCGCGGCAGATTGGCTTGGGTTTGGATCCAGGAAATATCACGGGAAGCCCAAGAACTGCTGGTTTTCGGGTGTGCCTTCATGGCCTGCTTACCGGTAAGTGCGACTACTTCCAGGTGGTCATGTTGCAACTCGAGAGCGCGCATGATGTTATCCAAAGATGATGCCCACTGCTCGACCATCATGTTTCCCTCATGGCAATGATCTAAATTGGCCATAAATTTGGGTACCCCAGTCTATGTATTGGGAAATCTCGACTCGCCTCCGCATCGGCGCCCGGAGCAGGAGCGGGCAAAGCTGACGCATTTTTTTGGAATGCAATTTCAGGGCAATTGTCATCCAGTAGTAGTAGTAGTAGTAGTAGTAGTAGTAGTAGTAGTAGTAGTAGTAGTAGTAGCAGTAGCAGTAGCAGCAGCAGCAGCAGCAGCAGCAGTAGAGTAGTAGTAGGAGTAGGAGTAGGAGTAGTAGGAGTAGGACGTAGGAGTAGTAGGAGTAGTAGGAGTAGTAGGAGTAGTAGGAGTAGTAGGACGTAGGAGTAGTAGGAGTAGGACGTAGGAGTAGTAGGAGTAGAAGGACGTAGTAGGACGTAGTAGGACGTAGGAGTAGTAGGAGTAGTAGGAGTAGTAGGAGTAGCAGGAGTAGCAGGAGTAGTAGGAGTAGTAGGAGTAGTAGGAGTAGTAGGAGTAGTAGGAGTAGTAGGAGTAGTAGGAGTAGTAGGAGTAGTAGGAGTAGTAGGAGTAGTAGGACTAGTAGGAGTAGTAGGAGTAGTAGGAGTAGTAGGAGTAGTAGGAGTAGTAGGAGTAGGAGTAGCAGTAGCAGTTGGTCAGGCGGGCAGCTGTGAACTTCTCAGAGGAGACTTGGCAAAATTTTCAATCCGTGTTGGATTCCACGATGTGTTCCTTTGCCTGTCAAATGTGCAAGATGATGGTGAACTTGTTTCTGAGTTTGCAAAGAGCCAGTTCTGGATCCGCCGCAGTGTTTCTGACGCACCTTGCAGGCCAGTGTCTGAGTTCGTTGTGCCAATTGAAAGCACACTGTCAGTCTCCGAGGACATGACCTTGAGCAAGGCCCAGCGCATGAAGCAGTGGACGTCGGGATAAGCTCCACCAGAAGCTGATTGACAGGATTTGGCAGGGAGTTTCTACTGATGGAAAGCATGCAGTCTACGTGGACCTCCTCGCCTATGATGGAAGCCTGTCACTGTCACAGACGGTGGTTCAGCAGCGCACCCAGACGGCATTGGGACGTCTCTCTTCAAGGGTGCTGAACACTGTGTGGGCCCAAGATGACTCAGGCTACGACCACCGCAAGGAGACTGCCATTTGCCTGCAGAATTCCAAAGGATGCTGAAGCGAATGGTGCTGTTTAGCCTCAAGACTTTCCAGGACACCTTGCACTCCCCGCAGTTTGACCTCCAGAACTTCGTGCTGACGATGCCCATCGCCAGCAGCCAGCCACTGGCACTTCGATCCACTGTGTTGCAGGAGCTGTCCTTCACCAGGTTTGCAGAAGCCTTCCAGAAGCTGACGGCAGACCACGACAAGCAGTTCAACCCGTCTGGAGTGCCTTTCACAAAAGACATGCCGCTGGAGAGCCGGCAGCAGGGCACCAAGCGCAATGCAGAAACAGCCTTTGGACCCAATCCATTGTCCCTGGCCCAGCTGGACAAGAAGAAGGAGGACCTGGACAAGCCCCTGGTGGAGCTCACGAACAATGCGAAGTATGTGCTCATCATTGTGGCAGACAAGCATGTGTACGTCTTGGCCAAGGAGTCCTTCACCCTGGGCCATGAGGATCCACTCCTTCTGGCCTGGGGTGAGTACAGGACCGATGGAGATGTGAGCACTTTCTCGAAGTTCAAGGCCTGGTTGGAAGAGAAGGGCATCATCAATGGGCAGGTGCAGTGCCACAAAGTGGAAGGGGACACGATCGAGCCGTCCCAGCCATGTGCCTTTAAGCCGAAGTCCCTGCCAGCAAAGCAGGCAGTGACATGGCAGTGCCCTGGCTCTACCAGGATGCAATAGCATATAGTTGGTTTTAGCCTAGTTTTTAATAATCGCCTAAAACCCCTAGGGCAATGAAAGTTAGTTCATCCTGACATGAGGGTCTGGGAAGAAATGAAGCATGAAATGCACTGCTTACCATGTCATGTCTGACGTACATGTTGCCCGCTTGCGAGGAATGGGGCCAGCATCCTGGACCAGAACCCCCTGGACTTCACGAAGAAGACGTACGGGAGCCATTTGCGAATCGTGATGCGGCTGAAGTATTGCAATAACAGCCAAGGCAGCGGAGTGTACCGGCAGAGGCCTGGCATTTTCCTGGTTGCTCCTCTGAAGGTTGAAGCTGGTTGTTTGTACCAACTGTCATGATAGACTACCAGCCAGTCTCCGGAGCTGCAAGTTGGCTTTCAAAGAATGCCTAGTTAGTGCCGTTGCATCCTCAGTTTGGCGGGTCTTGTGGCTTGTTTTCATTTTGGTTAAGCGGCGTGCTGTGTGTTGCTGTCAGTCTTTCCTCGCGCGCCGTTGACAGCTATGGATGGCCTCAGCACGCTCGCTTCACCGTACTTCCTTTTTTTTGCTTGCTGAAAAGGAAAAGATCTTACAGAAGAACTGACATTCTGAAATCTAGGACAAATTTTAATGGGCTCATTTCTTCCTCGCATGTCGCGACCTCAATTGTTGTTTCTGTTTTCCTCGGGCTGCATCTTTTTATCCCGGCATCGTGCATGTATACCGGGCGCGGTATCAGGTGAGAAGCGCGGACCGCATTTCATGCAGTCACACACTCGTCAAGGCGCAAGAAAGAAAGAGAGAGAGAGGAGTGATCTATATCGTCAACACTTGAATTTGCGCGTGTGTTTGCGTGTTTGCTGGCTATGCTTCTTGGTGTCTAACTGGTGTGCTAGGTTTGGGGAAAGGCTTCTGCCGCGCACCGTCCCTAGCCAGCTTCATGGACCAAGGTGGCGTCCGCTCCTCAGCTTTTGCTTGCGTGATACTTGTCTTTGTGTTCATGTTGTCTTTTCTTTTTTGTGGCGATATGCTTTGGTGCTTTGAAATAAGACTGGAAATCAAATTCAATTGGAATTAAATCTGAATCTAATTCCCCCTCTCCGGCTACCGGACTGTTGGGCACGTACTGAAGGAATTTCATTTGAATTTAATTCTTTGGCTTTGCTGTGTTCTGGTGCCTGATCCTTAATTCTTTTTCTATATTTGTTTCTGAGAGATGTCGGACCAAGAAGTTCGCCGTGGTCGGAAACGGAAGCCATGGGTGCATGTGGCGACGGAATCCTTTTTGGAGAAGGAGACGTTGCGCGAGGGTGCGCACAGATGGCTTCGTGAAAAGAATTTTAGGCACAGCACTCTGACCGCAACTACTTTTGAAGGCGTTGGTTGATTTCTGTTTTCCGGGGGCAGGTCGGTGCACCTATGTGCGGGGGTCCGCTTTTTGAGATTTTGGCGGTAGATGGGGTCGAATTTGCGGACCCCCGCGGGTCGAGATCCGGCAGTTTGCATTTTTGGAGGAAGTTTGGCAGAGTCGCTGTATAACGTTTATTTTTGGAGGAAGCCTTACTTCTTTCACGCCGGGGCCTTTTTTTTTGGCCTGTAAGCAGAAAGCTTTATTCATTCTTCGCAGCTACACCAGATTCCACGGTTCATGACGGGAGACTGGTTATGACTGGGTTAGATTCCGCAGTGTTCACGTTCCTGACAAGTTGATCACGCAGTGGATGCTACGTTGGGGTTGGGTTGGGGTGTGTTAACGTTCTTGACAAGTGGATCACGCAGTGGATGCTAGGTTGGGGCGGGGCAGACAAGTGGATCACGCAGTGGATGCTACGGTGGGGTTGGGGTGGGGTGGGGTGGGGCAGTGGTTTCGGGCACGTTGATCACGCAGTGGAGCTACGTTGGGGTTGGGGTGGGGGGGGTGGGGCAGTGTTAACCTTCCGGACACGTTGATCACGCAGTGGTTGCTACGTTGGGGTTGGGGTGGGGTGGGGTGGGGTAGTGTTAATGTTCCGGACACGTTGATCAGTCAGTGGATGCTACGTTGGATGCCACTGTGCTGAAACTTCATTTTTGGAGGAAGTTAGGCAAAGTAGGAAAATATTGTTTGAATTCACCATGTAAAGGCTGCTTCCAAACTGAAGCTTGTTTTGTGGCAGGTAAGAGTTGCCTGATTGGTCGATGCAATTTGTGCAAACCATGCACAAAGATGTGGTGCTTCAGCGCCACTGCTGACACAATGCTGTACGTGGAAACAACAGGAGAACATGCTGAAAAAAGGGACCCAAACGGTATGAAGCGATTGCATGCAGACACGTACGGTCAGAGGCTGACGCCTGGACAAACTTTGAAGAAAATGAGAGAGGATGGCGTCCCACCAGATGAACGGCCAGAAATTTTTATGCTGAAAAATCGCAGACCCAAGCAATCCGAAGAAAAATGCGGTCAACGTTTCGTGCTTGGGGGATTTTAAAAAGTTTTTGGAACAGCCTGGTGACGAGGTGCATGTTTTCCAGGAGGGGCTGGTTTGCGAAAGAGATCGAGTTTTGATTGCATATTCATTGAAGGATCAAGTAGAAAGTCTCATCAAAGGCGGTGGCTTTACCAACCGTTTGTTGGATTTTACCTTCCAGACCAACAGGGAAGGGTTGCTCTTAGGAGCAATTGGCAGAACTGTGAAGGCGTTGTGGCGTATTCCCCAATTACAACACTGAAAAAAAGACTTGACATGCGCTTCAAGTGGAAGCTCATCCTACAACTCAGAAACTATATGCACCCGAGAGACAGGTGCTAAGAAACTCAATACATAACATGCTGTCAAAACATGTTGTCTTAAATCAGTACCCACACTTTCTGATTTGGCGATCCACTTGAATTCAGTGACAGACGTGCCTGTGTGATGTGTCCACTAGTCCGTTTCATTTGTCGGCCCATCTGTCTTCCCTAATTAAAACTTTCTCAATGCTGATTTTGGTATCTATTTCTCGGCTGATTTTTTGAGTGATCTGTTTTCTTTACTTGATCTATCTCTGTACATGTAAAGTCTGACTACCTGTCTGTCTGTCTGTCTGCTTGCCTGCCTGTCTGTCATTTTTGCCTCTCTCTCTGTCTGTCTGGCTGCCTGCCTGCCTGTCTGTTTGTCTGTTTGTCTGTCTGTCTGTCTGCCTGTCTGTCTGTCTGTCTGTCTTCATATATCTTTGTGTGTCTGTGTCTGTCCGTGTTTCTCTTTGTCTTGGACTCTTTCTGCCAATCTGTCTGTCTTTCTGTTTCTCTGTTTGTCTGTCTGTTTGCTTGGCTGGCTGCTTGGCTCTTTGTCTTTGTGTTTGTCTTCTATCTACCGGTTTGCTTCGCTGGCTGTCTGTCCGTCTGCTTAGCTAGCCAGCTGTCAGCTGTCTGTCTCTCTGTGTTCCTGCCTCGCTGTCTGTGCTGTCAATGCGCATAATCGGGGGTCTGAAATTCCCGTTCGAGAGCCCGAGTTCCGCAAGAAAAGCGGACCCCCGCACAAAATCGTATGTTGATTTTTGTAGGCTGCACCGGATGGATCCAGTAAGAGAGAGACTTGCATCGGTTAGAACAATCACTTGGCTTGCTTTGCAGGCACGGGAAAATCTTCGATCTGCTTTTGGCGCTTTGGAACCCTTTGGCTGGCCAAAAAGAAGTCCGCGGCACGTTCCAGACAATGCAGTCCATGACAAGAATTAAATTTGAATTTAATTCCTGCTTGAAGGTCAAATGAAGAACAGACACGTTGGAATTAAATTCAAATTGAATTCTTCTTTAAATTTGATTCCAAGCTTTTTTTGAATCCGATTTTCATGCTCATCCTGGTGCTTTGATGTCTATGCTGCTAAGGCGCATTGGCGGTACAAGCCAAGCCATTTTTTGTCGAACAAGGGGCCGAATCAAAAAAGCAACGCCTCCCTAGTGCTGTTCCTTAGTTCTTGCCGCAACCTGCCAGACAGCAACAAGCAGCAGCACGCGAAGGAGGGCAACGGTGTCAGAACCTAAGCTGTGTGAGTCTTTTCCAGCTTGAAAGTACATCAGGCAATCTGGTCTCGCGTGCCCAGGCCCCTTCTCCAAAGGTGCAGCCCCAACCTCAGTGGTTGGAATTTTGATGACAGAACCATGCTGCATTGCCAGGGCCGTCCCTATATGGCTTGAGATCTTTTTTGATGAGTGCTTATGTTGTGCACGGCACGCATAGCGGAATTGTGTTCAGGCAATTGGTTTCGTTCTGGAACTCCTTCGCGTCCGGATCTCAAAGTTTCAGCGGCACAAGCTCAAAGAGGCTGAGTTCTTGATTCATTCATGTCATGGGAATGAGCTCTTTTCAATGAGAACGCAAAACGAAGCAATTTGCGACGCTGACTCCGTCTGGGTTTCCCCGAGGCAGGGCGCAGATGCGAGAAATGAGGCTCCAAGCCTTGCTGCTGATTTCTTTTGTCTTGACAAATAGGAGATTGTGTTTTTCTTTTTTTTGGTATGCGACTGAACTTTCGTGTCTTCGTTGCACAGGTGGCGCCCAAGAGAGGGCGGGTGAGGAGAAGGCGGAGGACCAACTGACATAAAATCTAACAAACCTCATCTGACAGGTGGAGAAAAATGGGTATGGAACACCAGGAAAAGTTGCTATTATATGGGATGAAAAATGTGATACAAATGGGATAATCATGGGTAACATGGATTTAGCCATCAAAGAAATTGTGATTTCTCCGTCAGGAGTTGTGATTTCACCATGAAAAATGGATTTGACCATGGAACATCGGAATTTGACAGTGAACAATTTATATAGAGATTTGACAATCGACACTTGGGATTGAACCACCAATAGTTTGGCTGATAAATGGGAAGTTGACCAATAAAACGGGGGATTTAACCATCCAATTATCACGGTTGCTCCCAACACCCAAGATACAAGGGTGGAAATGGCTAGATAAAGAGGTAAAAAAATAGAGTTTTTGTTGACCCTTGTAGCTATCATATAGTGGGTCAAACATATTAAGGCATCCTTCTGGATGAATTCTTGTAACGGTGTTACTGCGCCCTATACTAGCAGTGTTATACGGGATCTTTGGGATTTATGAGATCTATGGGGAAGGGAGTCATGACGTCCCAAATTCTCCGCTCCATATTACCATCATGGAAGCGCTGCCAAAATGGGCATCCCGATCTTTTTTTTGAATGTGGTATGCCTCGATCCTAAAACATGAGTGGCGCTGCAGAACTTTAACCCATGATAGGAACAGGAACTGGCCTTCCTTAGCCACGATGCTAGCAGTAAATGTCTTCATTACAACATCAGGCAATTGGATAACTTAAGCCAGGCGTTGAGACTGTAAATCGACTGGTAATTTCATGGAAAATGCTACCCATCCGAAAATCAATTATGGCGACTCAAGATTCTAAACGTTTGAAGGTGATTGTCCTATTAGTTCCCATATTCCTATGTTTGATTGCCTCAGGGTATCATGGAAAATGTTGATGTTTTCTGCAAAAAAAAACGTGTTGGTCGATGTCGATATCTCGAAGTGTCGCTGGTGAAGATCCTCAATTTCTCACAGCAAAATAAAACCATGGAATATCGTTCTTCACGCTATGAATCAGCAACTTTGGGAATTAATGGGATTGGCCAACTAGTAAAGAATGGGATTATAACTCAGATTATTAATGTCACTAACATTATGTCAATTTTAATTAGCAACTTTGCAACATCAAGAAAGTGATGAGGATCCATGGACCCCCCATGTTTTTCTACTGGAATTAGAGCCCCCATTGAATGGAATTTTACTTCTATAATAGGTGAATAGGTCCTTTTCAGTGCATCTTCCATTTTATTCATGAAACACCCACATTGACTTGAATTGGCCCTGAATTCTCCATTTTTTGGCGAGGCACACTGCTGGGCATGCGCAAGTGGAGGATCTCTGTTGTGGAGGGAGGAAAAAATCACCGAACCCCAAGACGGACCAGTCTGCACTGTACAATTTATATATATAATATAGTATTTATTTATTTTTATTTTTTATTTCATTCATGTATATGCCGTAACCGTAATGCATAGTATTTCCATAGTTTCTTGCTACAAAATTTAAAAGTATGAGGAGCTGGAATACTTACATTGAATCTTGAGATGTCCGTCAATGAATCAATGTAGCAATTTTGGGCTGGATGCAAACAAATGTATGTACATGATCTGGACTTCGCGCCACCCAACTGATGTATAAATTTTGGGGATCGAATTCAGAACCCCCCAAAAATCAGTTGCGTACCCCAACTTGGGGGTGCAAATATCGGATTAGCCCCCTAAAACTATGGTTGTATAACCCACTTATTAGTGGAACTGCCCCAAGAGTGCGTATGAGCCATGCATTTGGATCCGGGATAAGATATGACATGTGCACAAATAAAGAGAACCTCGCAGATCATATGCCGCGGTTCCCGCTGGTTTTCTGGAAACAAGTGGGGTGCGCCCCTGCGCAGAGTGGAACCTCTGATGGCTGGGAACAGGTTCGGCTGGAAAGGGGAGAAGAAAAGAACTAAATACGTTCTGTGGTTCAGCTCACCCTCCGGTAATCAAACAACATCCTTTATTTAGTTCGATGATTTTCCAGGGATTTCCAATTGCCAGGTTTGATTACCGGAGGGTAATATCCAAGATTGATCCTTATTCTTGTTGGTTAAGCTAGATTCCCATGATTTCTGGGTCCCTAAGAATTTTTGAAGGTGCATTCCAGGAATTGCAGGGGGTGTATTATAACCCACTCAAATCCCATGTATATCTGTATATCTATATAAAATATAGTTATATTATATATTCATATATATATATTATATTCTTTACTGACACAACGTATGAAAAGATTAACTTAAATTCCATTAGTCCGACCCACTCACGATGCCGGCAGCAAAGATTCGCCATATGTGTGCCCATATTGGGGGGATGTCATCAAACCATTTTCAGGGGAACTTATGGATTGGAATCCCTATTCATGGGAAATAATGGGTATATGATGGATGTCATACATGATTTATCTTCGGAATCCTATACATGATGGTGGGCCCCGTACAAATGCCAACTAACTTAACCGTGGCACATATGTTTAGAAACACCTGCAAGTAGTTACATGCAGTTGCGTAAAACCTCATTCTATCTCCATTTCTACTAGTTAGAACAATATTCGAAACCAACATTTCATCGCACAATTACAATTTATTCATGCTTAAATCATGTTAGTTCCATTTTGTGATGGTTAATTCCTATTTGTTTCAGAATATCATTTTGTGTTGGCAAACTCCGATTTTTTCATTGTTAGTTCCCAATTGTTTCATTGTCAAATTATCATTTTTGATGCTTAGATCACGATTTTGTTCATGCTTAAATCCAATGTTTTCATGATTAATCTCATTTTTCATGGCTTTTTGATGGTTTTTGATGGGTTTGGGTCCCAACAATCGGTTTCTCTGTGGCCGGCTTCCGGCTTCCAACGGCTTCAGGAGCTTTCGCAACGGCGCTGGTGGGCGCTGCGGGGCTTCCTTCCGGCGGCTGAGGTGAATCATGGGATTCGTTCGAATGAATCACTGATCTTATCATCTGGTTGGTGGTTTGGAACATTTTTTCCTGGTTAATCTATGGTTAATCTATGGGTAATCTATGGTTAATCTATGGTTAATAATGGTTAATAATTGGAATAACAATATATCTGGTTGGTGGTTTGGGACATGACTTTTATGACTTTCCATATATTGGGAATGTCATTTCATCCCAACTGACGAACTCCATCATTTTTCAGAGGGGTAGGTATACCACCAACCAGTCATGGATACTTGGGATATTAGAATGAGGGTAAATCCACTGGGTATCCAGTGATTCATAATGGTAAAATTAACCAGATTCTGTATCATTACCCTCTGGTAAATGGTGGGAAAACCATGGGAAAACCATGAAAAACCATGGGAAAACCATGTGAAATGGTGGGAAAACCATGGGAAAACCATGCGAAAATGATAATTTATATTGAACATGGCTATTTAATTCGTTGATTTCCCTATGAAAAATGGTGATTTCCAATGTTTTTTTGTATGTTTAACACAGGGTATCATGGATACTTAGGATATCTTAGGATATTAGAATGGGATTAGATGGTTCTATTATCACAGATATACATGGGATATTATATGGAATCATAGTATTAATCTAGTATCTGAGCAAATTATATATAGTATCATG
Source organism: Cladocopium goreaui (assembly GCA_947184155.2). Taxonomy (NCBI): domain Eukaryota; class Dinophyceae; order Suessiales; family Symbiodiniaceae; genus Cladocopium; species Cladocopium goreaui. The sequence goes on from CAMXCT020004469.1 coordinate 174,841, forward strand.
ATTGATCTGGGTATACTTAGGATATCTGATGATAAATTATCATGAATCACGGATAGTATTATTAGAATCTGGGTAAATTATAACGACCTCACGTCGCGACCGAACCCTGGAATCATGGTTTATGAGGGGAATCATCCCCAAATGGCCGAATTATTCAGGTTAGTCTTAGTGATATTATAATTTACCCAGATTAGAAACCTATGGTTTACTAGAATAGTGATGGGAGACTCACTCAATAGTGGTTATCTATTATCACTAGTGACCATGGGATATCATAGTATCAGTAATTTAGGATATTAGAGACTGGGAGATGGTATATCATGGTAGTGTATATATATAGTTACAATATATATATATATGTATATGAGTCACATAGGATATGCCCTCTGGTAATTTAACAGAGGTAGAGTACAGATGGCCCATTAGTTCTATGTTTTACCAATCAAAAATTGTTATTTTCCATAGCTGTGTTAAATTACCAGATGGTACCGCCTTTAGCCAATAGCATTACCATTCTCATGGTAAAGATATCGAGATATCGAGGGATATAAGACACAATCACCAATACAATGGAGTTTATAACCCAACACAATTATAACTTGGGGAGGCACCTTGTACGGGATTTATTTATATGGATTTATGGTGGGTTAATGGCTGATCTAGGGATACCTTGGGAGTGCCAGAATCAACAGGGACATAGGGTATGGAAATCTATGGGTTTCCCCATGGACATGATTTACTTTCACGGTTTATTTTATATTTATTAGTCCACTGGAGGGTATCAGACCTAACCAATCATATCATATATATATAATATATCTATATATCCCCATATTTGTGACTTAAGTTAAATATTAAATATACACAGCCGCTCCAACAACAAAGAAACAATAATCATCTTGCAAACCCTGACTAAGGTAACCGTGAATGGTTAGGATTGGGGAATTATCCAGATTGTGGCCTTATTTCTGAATCTTTCAGATTGGTGAGTTGTAGTAATTTGACCAGATATTTGGACATGCTCATGGGAGTAGATGATAGCAATATATATGATATTATATATAATACACATATGAAATATAAAATAATAATATAATATAAATATAATACATATATAATAATATATATATAATATATTTATAATATTCAATATATAGTATATAATATACTATATTTAATATATAATATATAATATAATATATAATATATATATATTATAATATATATAATGTATATATATTATATAATATATAATATATAAAATATAAAATATACTTCACAATATATGATATATAATATATATATAATATAAAATATAATATATAATATATAATATATAATATACAATATAATATACAATATATAATAGATAATATAAAATCGATAATATATAATAGATAATATAAAATCGATAATATATAATATATTATACATAATATATAATATATAATATGTAATATATATAATGTATATAATGTATATATATATAATATAATATAATATAATTTAATATTATATAATATTATTGAATAAAATATTGTAATATAAGATAACATTTTTTAATATGATATAATATAATATACTATACTAAAATATAATATATTATAATATATAATATACCATAATATAATATAATATACTATAATATAATATAATATTTTATTTCATAATATGATATAATATACTATACTAACATAATACATATATATATATATAGAGAGAGAGAGAGTGATAAGTGGTTTAATAATGGTTAGTCAATGGGATTTGGGGTCAAAGAATCTCTAGTAGGGATTCACCGAGGGATTTTATGGGGATGCAAGCAGTACAATCATGCTATATAACTATTTTCAACAAGGGACCCAAAACAAATAGATCCAGTGCTTGCCAGGTTTTGTTTGGTCTTTGTTTAGCGTATACGGGAAGGGATTACTGTAATAGGTTCTCGTGTGATGTGCTTGTTGGAGAAATTGCACCCCCAACTTGCAATGTGAATCGAGAAACAAACAATTTGAGCGGTTGGATTTGGGGCTACGCTTCGAAGGCCCGAAATCTTGTTGTGATATGTCAACGACTGTGTGATCTGTTGGGGGGGGGCTTGAACCAACAAAAACAAGGATGTAAACACCGAAATGTGGGAAGCCGCAAAGGTTTTTTTTTTAAAGAGCGGATTGATTTTGGAGGCATATCATATCCTGCAAGAATTACATTTTGGTTGGGGTAACCAAGATTAGGCTAATTGATATGTATATATTCATACGCATATATGTACATATGCACATATATGAAGATACAGTACCACCGAAAAGGATAGAAATTTGTTTCCAGGATGACAGTTCGATGATCCCGGATATTTTTTCAAGCTTTCAATTGTTCAGCAACTTTTTGGATTTGCCCTTTATTTGTCTAAGTACATATATATATATATATGCATAGATATAACACCCTTCAATAAATCAAGATAGATATGGAAACTCCACCATTTGTAGATAATTTTCCGTATGGGAATCACATACATGGATTTCGACAGCAATGTTGGTTTACCGGAGGGTAGGAAGATTGGTATTTCACACCATCATTCATCATTCTACAACTTTTACCAATTTTTACGGGGACTTGGAGGGTCTAGGTATATATATATACATATATATATATATATCCTTTGGTAAACTAACATAGCTATGGACAATCACCAGTTTTAAGCGGTAAATCTTCGAAGTGAATGTGCCATGGCTTCAAGTTCGCAAACTGCTCGTTTAGCGGAAGTTATGTGCCATGGTCAAAACTTAGAAAACATTACAGTATATCAATCCATCAATAGGGATTTACAAAAACAAGATGTTTGGTTTCCCATTGTTGGATGGATGACCATACCACATATACCATCTTTTGACCATGGCACACAACTCTCATTCTAACAATAGCGGTTTCATCACCTGGTGCTCGGCATAGGTGTCAGGCATGGAGCAGGACGATCGAGGCTTTCAGGCGACGTCTTGGGATTTGATGTTTTTTTTGGGGGATTTGAGCAACAAAGATGGGATCCAGAAGCATTTTGATGATGTATGATGAGATTTCCATTTCCATATATTTCATGATATTTCCCAAATTTCAGCTCCATTTTCAGAAATTTACTACTACCCAAATCCACCAAAAAGTCAGTTATGCAGCTATTCTTTCACTGAGGGATGCTTTAGAAAATGCCAGGCTGGGAAGAAATTGACCACCAAACTTTGCAGCCTTCGAAAAAAACCCTTCGAAGCCATTCTGTTTGAAGCCCCACTGGGTCTTGGAAGAGGATGGTTCCGGTGATGTTTTTAGCACCAAAAGACGAGACCATGCGGTTCGCTGCTGAAATTGACTAGGGAAATGAGGATAATGAGGGGCGTGTTCTTGTGGGTCTCGATTTTTGTTTGATCTGGTCAAACACTCCTTAACAACTGGGCAATTAAGAGTTAGATGGTGAATAATTTTGTCAAACGCTCCTTAACAACACTCTTCTTGGTAAAAAAAAATGTATGGGTGGGTAATTCACTGGTTTAGAATACTAGATCTCCAGCGGAACACCAACGGATCTTGCCGTGTAACCAAGACGAACCCATTTTTGTTTATTTTCCCCAACAGCATAAGCTAATGGGGTCTTCAGCCCAGAATAGCTCCGGTGTGCACTGGTGCCGGTGCCGGGTCAGGTTCAACGAGGTTCCTTGCAGAGCCAGGTCACATTCAACAGGGTTCCGGAGGAGGTTCTGGAGAAGGTTCCGGAGAAGGTCTGGGAGGCTTTGGTGCAGAGCCAGGTCAGGTTCAACAGGGTTCCGGAGAATGTTCTGGAGAAGGTTCCAGGAAGCCTTGGTGCAAAGCCAAGTCAGGTTCAACAGGGTTCCGGAGGAGGTTCTGGAGAAAGTTCCGGAGAAGGTCTGGGAGGCTTTGGTGCAAAGCCGGGTCAGGTTCAACAGGGTTCTGAAGAAGGTTTTGGTTAAGGTTCCGGAGAAGGTCGGGGCTCTGGTGCAGAGCCAGGTCAGGTTCAACAGGGTTCCGGAGAAGGTTCGGGAGAAGATTCCGGAGAAGGTCTGGGAGGCTTTGGTGCAGAGCCAGGTGAGGTTCAACAGGGTTCAGGAGAAGGTCCTGGAGAAGGTCGGGGAGGCTTTGGTGCAGAGCCAGGTCAGGTTCAACAGGGTTCCGGAGAAGGTTCCGGAGAAGGTTCCAGGAAGCCTTGGTGCAAAGCCAAGTCAGGTTCAGCAGCATTCCGGAGAAGGTTCTGGAGAAGGTTCCGGAGAAGGTCGGGGAGGCTTTTGGTGCAGAGCCAGGTCAGGTTCAACAGGGTTCCGGAGAAGGTTCGGGAGAGATTTCCAGGAAGCCTGGGTGCAAAGCCAAGTCAGGTTCAACAGGGTTCAGGTGAAGGTTCTGGAGAAGGTTCCGGAGAAGGTCTGGGAGGCTTTGGTGCAGAGCCAGGTCAAGTTCAACAGGGTTCCGGAGAATGTTCTGGAGAAGGTTCCAGAAAGCCTTGGTGCAAAGCCAAGTCAGGTTCAACAGGAGCAGGAGGATGTTCTGTTATGTGAAGTTTGTTGTGATGGGGGCAGGGCGAAGCAGTGCAAGCAGTCTGCATTCTGAGTCACTTGCAGCACTATCAAACTGCAACAATTTGATCAAGTGAACTTTCAAATTTCGAACTGACATGACACAGCCAAGTTATAAACACATGGATGAATAAACACATATTTATTGTGCAAACAATGTTGTTGTCATGCAAGCTTGCAGTAGAGTAGATTGGATCTTTGTGACATGAATTGAATGAATTTCACACATGCAAATGCTTGTCAAAGGAGTTGCATGGAATGACCAAAACACAGGCCATGGTGTAATACAGCATGTCTGGCAGATTTCATGCATCAGGCTGCCTTGTGTCTGATCTTTTGTGTCTGGCATTTATTATCACTTTGCAGCCATGGACTATGACTATGTCAGCTCGCTGCAGAAGTCCTTCCATTGGGCAGCAGTCTGTGTCAGGACCTTGCTGGCTCGCTTTGGGCAAGGAGTGCTCAACACCGGGCTTTGTCAGGCTGCTTGTTTGTCCAGCCATTGCAGTGGGTGTGGCTCAGCAGAAGTATCGTGTCTTGGTGTCATGAGCTTCAGATGAATGCATGTTCAGGTTTCACTATCGCAGGCATTGAATTGAATGCAATCATTGAATTGGTGCGGCTATCAGTGGTGTGTTCCATGACAGTGAGCAGTTCAGATAAGTCCAGCTGTAGGTCTGGCATCATTGCTGCTGCCTGCAACGCCTGGGGCGTCCCATGCCAGCTGCGGCCAGTACTTGTCTGTGATGCTCTGGCTTTTGTATGGAAAACACAGCTGGCTTTATGCAAGCAAAGTGCTGAGCGATTCCATGATTACCCAGCTGAAATGCTGATGAAGATGATGACGATGATGATTCTTATTCTGATGATAAGGGCAATTCAAGATTGTAACTGGAATTTATCCTAAAACACACTTTAGTCTACTAGTCTACACCTAGCTTTGTGCATGAGAGTCAGTAAGGAACAACCCCCATCCCAACCACAACTATGACCAGCTTGGCTTTCATCCTGACCATATCACCAAGCACTCTTGACCTGCTCCCAGCTACATTGGTACAACTTTGACCAAATCTCCATACCCAATACTGCACATGGGAGTCTTGCATGCAGTTGATAGTATTCATAGAAAACATGTGAATCACATGTGATGGCTACGATCTTAACAGTATCTCTGACCAGATATTCTACATTCAACTACTACATCTAGGAGGCAGAAAACCTTAGGAGTTGGCTCTTATCCCAACTTATATTATATATATAACTCCTATCACATCAAGTTTTAAAATTACAGTGTTTTGATAGATAATGTTTCCCCTCTGTGTCACTGTCTGAGGAGAGAGACGCTACTTGTCAGATGCTCCTGTACTCACAGCATCAAGCTGCTGCGCATATGGTCTCTGACATCTTTCATCGGTGGCAGGATTTTCAGACGTTAGGGGATCCTGGGCAGATGCTGAGCAGTTTGCCTCAGCAGCAAGTGGAGGCGATGTTGGAAAGGCCCTGCTCCCCAGAAATCCCTTGTGAAGGTCGGGGAGGCTTTGGTGCAGAGCCAGGTCAGGTTCAACAGGGTTCCGGAGAAGGTTCCAGAGAAGGTCTGGGAGGCTTTGGTGCAAAGCCGGGTCAGGTTCAACAGGGTTCTGAAGAAGGTTTTGGAGAAGGTTTCGGAGAAGGTCGGGGAGGCTTTGGTGCAGAGCCAGGTCAAGTTCAAAAGGGATCCGGCGAAGGTTCTGGAGAAGGTCGGGAAAGCTTTGATGCAGAGCCAGCTCAGGTTCAACAGGAGAAGGTTCTGGAGAAGGTTCCGGGAGGCTTTGGTGCAGAGCCAGGTCAGGTTCAACAGGGTTCCGAGAAGGTTCCGGAGAAGGTCTGGGTGGTGTTGGTGCAGAGCCAGGTCAGGTTCAAAACGGGTTCCCGGAGAAGGTTGCAGAGAAGGTCCCGGAAAAAGTTTTGGGAATCTTTGGTGGAGGGCCAGGTCAGGTTAACAGATTCAAGAGGGTTTCCAGCGCTTGGCTTCGCAGCACGCTTCGGAAAGATTTGTAAAAATAAAACGTTGCGGCTGTTGGGGATACCACAGAAGTTTTTTTTTAAAAAAAACTTTTGTTGATAAACTCGTCAAACGATATATGGCAACCAAAAGAAAAATAAGAAGTGGAAATCCTTCTAAAGCAAAATTGAGTCTGTTCTGTCTTTTCGGGGGTTCGTACAGTATATTGCATTCTATCGTATTACTTACTAGTCAACTATCACATTTTGTTGGTTGGATTTTCATTCTTGATATAATATAACCATAGTACAAATGTCATAATGATACGTATAGTATGTCGGTTGTCTGAAAATAGGTATGACAAGAAAAAACATGGTTGAAATTTCCTCAAGAACAATGCCACAACTGTGGGTATACCCCACATCCAGACGCACGGATGTTAGGTATATATCGGTATATCCTATGGAATTCCCTGTCAATCCCATTAAACATCCCTGTGCTTGATGGTTAAATGACAGTTTCCCTATTCATTGTTGGTTCTAATTCCAACACCCATAGAATCCTAGTAGAATGCCATGATCCATCATTGTTGCTTCTATCCCATTTTATCATTATTTTTAATCCCTAATCCCTATTACAGTATATAGATCACCAATGGTTGTTATGTTTATCACCATCTTATTGTTGGTGATATCATATATGTACATATCCTATGGAATATTCCATTGTATTCCTATGAAATCCCTGTGACATCCTTATTTTTTTGCTGCTTAGATCAGATCAAAACGCCAGATCCAGATCCGTTTTAAGCGTTGGCGGCGTTGGAGGACTTGATCCAGCACCACATCCCCAATCGAGTGGCTGAGGAGGTGCGGGAGTCGTCGACATGAGAAGTCAATCTATGCTGTAATAATGTATAAATGGAGGTTTCCTAAAATGGGGGTACCCCTAAATCATCCATTTTGTTTTCGGATTTTCCCTTATAAACCATCCAGCTATTGGGGTACACCCATTTATGGAACCCCCCCAAATATATATTATAATATATACTGTATATATGGGATACCTGTCAGAGCCTGGATGAATTACATAAAATTAGCATGATATATTGTAATTAGATGTAATATACACGTATATAGTATATGATATTCTGTATGGTATCATTACTACATGAAATTTGGATGAATGATAGTAAGGAGAATCATCCCCAAATGGCCAACCATTTCGGCTATTCTCATATTAGTGAATAATTATTGTTTAGCCAGATACATAAATATGATATGGTATATGTGGTATATGTGGATTTAGATGGATATCGTTAATCGCTAAGTACATGTGCACACTATGTAGTTGAAAGGTGGATATGATACATGACATTCATATAGATGATGTAGTGGAAAAGAACATGGACATTTATTGATCTTTGAACGTCTTTGCACACCACACACACATGGGATATATACATATAAAATATATGTATATACACATACATACTCATACACACATATATATATATATATATACATGTACTAATACATGTATGTAAAGCAAACAAAAAATGGATTGCCGCACTGTTGGAAGTCGAATGTACCGGAAAAACCGGGGAGATGATGAAATCCATGGTTAAGATTGGGCCGCTGCCTTTTTTGAGCACGAGAATTATCTGTTTATTCCATGGTTGTATTTATTTTACATTATTGTTTCTGATTATTTTGTAAGTAAATGATAACCCAATCCATGGTTAAGATTTTACCATCCATGAGAATATATCTCTGGCCATGCCGTCCTTATTGCTTATCTGATGTTTACTGCATTTTTTTTTCGCAAGAAACAACTGGTTTTGGGCTTTGGGTGATGATATCTCCTTGAAGAAAATCTGATCACCTGACACATGGAACTGGACAACACCAGACAAAAGGGGGTTGGTTCTATATGTCTTTTCAATGGCAAATACTATCATCATCATCATCATCACCATCATCATCATCATCATCACCATCACCATCATCATCATCATCATCATCACCATCATGATTTATATGTTTATTGGTCAATTATAATGGTCGTTATACTATTACTATTAGTACTTGATTTATTTTAAAGTTCATGTTGGTTTCAATCGTTTCCGAGTTTGTGGCCAACGGCACTGAGATCCCAACTGACGAGCAGGGTTTGATCCGAATCCCGTAGGCATTTCTGCTATCATTTCTGCCCAAACCACACTCTTGGGTTACATCCCAGGCCCAATTTCAGTCACTCTGGTCCCAGGATCCTTCCCCAGAACTATCAATCAATCCATTGAAGTCCCAATTTTTGAAGCTTCACAGTTTGGCTTTTGGCGGTTCAATCCCAGTTTTTGGTGTCGAAGTTTTCCAATCTTGGTGAAATCCTAAAGCTTCTTCATGAACACATTTAGAATCATCGAACATATATCCCATGTTCAGTTGGTTCAGCGTTTCGAACCCAACTTTAACTCCCATATATGCATCATGTTTTTTTTTTTTGTTAATACATTTATATAAATACCATATTTTTCCCCACAAAGAGCACAGTTTTGCAGGTAAATATACCATACATCAACCCTTAACTTACCATTACACCAACTCTTGCTGGCTGTGTCCCCATCAACCATCATCAAATCCCTACTAGATGGTGCCTACCAGTTATAAGTTGGTTCAATAATCTCCTCAAACTGTAGATATATCTACCATAAACCAAAACAATTGGAATTATAAAGTAGCTTAGCTATCTATGGCGCCTTCTTGTGGATAGGTTGATAGTTATCTCCATGATATCCCCATTACACCATCATTTTCTTGGTTAAATCACTATGTTGCAGATGTTTATTAGTTGTTGGTTATATATCCCATGTATGTATCTCAATGTGTGCCGCATAAAAAAGTAGCAAAACGCCCAAGCAAATTTCATGATATCATAGATAGCTTATCCCATTATTCATAGGGTTTCAACCATCCTTTTGGTGGTGCAGGATTTCGCTGGCCCATCCAAGGTATCACATCATATCCCATGATTTCCATGGCATCCCATCAACCCTAAATCCCAATTTTTTGTCAGTGCGATCTTCACTGGTAGTGGATAAACCATGATAAAACACCATGAAGTAACGATCACCTTGTGCTGAATCCACATGAAGTTCGTGCGGTGTTGTATCCCATTCTATCTACTGTATCTTAATGTATCTCCCACGGAATACATCATGATGGTGGAACCCCTTATTATAGATATACATTCACATATCTCAATGTATCCCATTCACCTTAAACGCCAATTTGAATTTCACCTTCCCCAAAACGAAGAATCTTTATCCATGATGAATCCCCTAAACCCAAAACCCTAAACCACTCAACCATACTGTTATATATTTGTATTTTTTTTACTATATATATATATACACTATATATACACGTATATACAACTACCATATACTTGTAGATACTATATACATACATATATATATACACTATATATATATATATTACCATAGTTGTATATACTATATATATATATATACACTATATATTCTTGGTCCACTCAACCATGGTTGTATCCTACAGATATATTTTCCATTCAACTACCATGGGATTTCTCGTTGCACAGGACCAGCCGGAGCACATGCGGCCGCCCAATTTGCGCGCCGTGTGGCATGCACTGTTGGAGGAAGTGGCGCGAGAGAAGGTGGGGAAGTGGAATCGCTCTGGTAAATGGTGGGAAAACCATGGGAACATGTTGATTTACATGGAAAATGGTTCATTTATAGTTGATTTACGTATTAAAAATTGTGATTTTCCATAGTTTTTTGTATGTCTACCAGAGGGTATCTCCCTGTTGGATTTGGGAATTCGAAGAATTTTGCGGGGATGTGGGATATTTATATAATGGCATTTTTCATGGGATTTAATAGGACTTTGTGGTGATTTTATGGGAGTTCTAAGGTTTTTTGAGGGGATGAGAATGGTATGTTGAAGGGCTCTAATGTTTTTTTTTGTTTAATGGGATTTAATGCGCTGTTAATGGGATTTTTAAGGGTTTTTAATGGGATGTTTAGGGATTTTGATGGAATGCTCATGAATGGTTTTAATGGGAATTTAATGAGAATTTAATGGGTTGTTTAGGGTTTTTGATGGGATTCCATGGTGATTGTATGAGTTTTTTTCAATGGTGATTTTATATGGATAGAATATGATAACCAGCAATTTGCAACGGTTGCTCCAACCTATTGTAGATCAATGGATGAATTAATCATGGACAGTGGGGAAATATATTGGTTTTGGTATGTTTCAGTGGCTGAAACATTCGAAACTAGTGAACAATGGAAGTGGTCTAGGTCATGCGAATTTTATGGGATCTAGTATGATTCTAGGGAGATATAACGTGATCTAATGGGATAGAACCAACAATATTCAGGGTTGCTCCAAGCAATTGTCTTGGTGAATGATAGCCACTTTTTTGGGGGAAAAGGCATCCAGTTTTTCACCCAAAAGTACTTGGACGTGTTGGGAGGAAGCCTTTCTTTTTTCTTTTCCTGGATGTTTGTTCGCTTTTAACCAAGAAACATGTCTTTGTTTTGTAATTTTATTTCCTGGATTCAATGTTTTTTCCTTTAACCAAGAAATCACGGATATTGAAACAAGCAAGAAATGGCGCTTGAACCAAGGAAAGGCAGAAACTGGATGGGAAGCATGATAACAGTGAAGATTGACCAGTAAAACATTAATGTTAAGCAGCAGAACCATGATCAGAAACTACCAACACTAAAGTTCTCCACGCAACAAACCGGACGAGATCATAAGAACGAGGCTTTAGGGTTTAGGGTTCCCTAGTTAAGGGTCGTCAAGCGACAACAGTCCATAAGAAGAAACCAACAAACGCTGCGAGTTGAGCCAGCACAACCGAAGTGTTTCCACCAGGAAAAATGTTGTTTTCAATCATGAAACATCAGGATGTGAGCTGTATGAATTAAATCCCAAAGAGAAGTCTCTGGGTTTCTCCCAATATTTTGGATCATCTGAGCTGCAAATAGGTTAGGTGATTTGGCCAAACAACCTGTACCTTAGTAAATGTAGATCTAGCAAACGTGTTTTCACAAGCTGATTTGTAGAGGTGGACATGTTTATCAACGTGTGGAGATTTCTCCAAGAAAATCAGGGATTCCCACAAGTCCTAAGTTTACTCAGCTTGAAAAGACGGTTTTACCACCTAAGTATGGTGATGACACCAACCATTTTATGTGGGTTGTGGGGGTCAACAGCGATAAATGATGAAGCCAATCAACAAAGACGGCACAAGAAAATCAGACATTTACCATGGGTGTGTATCATATTATGGGGTATACCTGGTATACCTCGAACTGGACATTTGGGAGGAGCAGAGGAGCCTATGTTCAGACAAATCTACATGGATTCACCAACAAGCACCAGGGTTTTGCTAAAGAAATACTTCCACCTAAAGATCCTGTACCTGAAATACCTCGAACTCTGGAAATGGCGGGGAAACTCGCAGATTCACTGCCAGAAACAGACATTTGTTTTTGGCTGTTTGGGGTTTGTGAATGTCTTTGAAGTATTGATATAGTGCGTGTTGGCCGTTGATGATATTCCCTTCAAACAAACATGGACGGAACTGGTAAATTGTGGGTAGAAAACAAAGATCATGGTCTATCATCGGCTTCCCTAGTTTTTGATGACCATATATATATATATATACATTATATACAGAGGTAAATCCCCAATTTTGAGACAGACCTGTGTCACACAGTTGGCTTAATTGTATATCACAAAAAAACCACCATGTTGGTTCATACGCATGATATCTCGTTAATTGTATTCTTGATCATTGTTGGTTCTTCTTGGTTATTGTGGGCTGTTGTTAGTTCCTTCTCAGGAAAAACGTCCCCTGGACGTGCTTTTTGATCTATAGCCTCGCTGCCACCATCTAACTATAGATATATCCACGTGGCAAAAAAAAACGAGTTGGCCTAGTTCTGAACCGACCTGGATAATCCATGAATCCATACAAATCACGTATATATATATATCATATATATCATATATATCATATATATATACATACATATCATATATATGTTATATATATGTATGGTCTTGTTATGTCTTGTTAAAACACGGATTTTCGCGGGTAAATCACATTTTTTTCAGTGGTTAAAACAAACATGTTTTTTTTTAAGATCTCCAGCTCATCAGCCGCAGGCGTGGCGTTGGAGCCTGAGAAAAACGATCAACAATACCATTGTTTCATTGGATTGGATTAAGGGAAAATTTACAGGAAACCATGGTTTTTACCATTAAATATAGGGGTTTCCTGTAAATTTTCCCATAATCCAATTCTATGATTGTTGATTGCTGATGAAATAGGGAATCAACGATGGTAAGAGGAGATTAACATAGATTAACTCTAAATGAAATAATGGATTGATGGATTGATGAAATTGGGAATCAAGCAAATTATTCCTTTCATAATCATACTACCTGGAGGGGATTATGAACTAAACTAACTAAACCATAACTTTTTTGGAATCTGTCCTAGCCAAGCAGTATTGCTGGAATGGGATTTTTGGGTATTGTTTCATGGCCCAAAATCAACATCAACGAGTTCACCGAAATTGGGAAGTGACCCAATAGAGGCGGGGATCCAACGTTTTCCTCGGAAAACATGGAGCAAAAAAACATGTACTGCTCATCCAAGAAACATGCCCCATCCCAGATCATCCAGGTATGGTTTACGTCTCCAGTTTTGTGGGTAATGATTCATATTTCTCGGAGCACAGAAAATCCAGGGTTTTTCCTTCCAACTTTCCCCCGGAAACCGAAAACCTCCAAGGCTTGAACCCCTGCGTTTTGGAGCACGTGACTTGGTGTGACGCCTCAGCACACTTGGCCGCCGGCCAGGGCGCTGGTTGGTCTGAAAATTGATGCCCCCAATTCCAATGGATGGTCATCGTTTTCCTTAGTGGCTTGTGGATATCTCATGGTTCCCCCTATTGACGCAGCGACTTATTTTCCAAAGCTCTTGAAGTTTGAGTCCTAGGTTTCTTGTTTTCCTAAAAAAGGATGTGGTTCCACTCTATTCAACCTGATTTCCTACCAGTTTTTTTTCTCTCAAAGGCTGCCATTGCGCAGAATTCTGTCACCTTGGGAATGGGCCAATTGTGCGGCCGCTAGGGTGGAATCACCGAGCCATAGGGCCACGACTTTTTAGTCATCGAACATGGCCATTACCGAATTGAAGAACATAATCTACAAACGCAAGCAAAGTGAAAATGAAGCACCCAAGAACAAAAAAGCGAAGCGTGTGAAACCACTCCATTGATAGGGACCTCCATGATGAATATGGTGCACTTGTGGATGTCGTGCAGCCAAGCTCAGAGCCGCTCTGGCTACCCTGGCGGGACACCCGGATCATCCCGGATCGATTTTGCATTGAAATCATCACATACCCTCTGGTAAACATACAAAAAACTATGGAAAATCACCCATTTTTTTAATGGGAAAACTCACTATTTCTGTGGCCATATGGTGAGATGCACCATTTGGTTTGGGTACCCATAACTATGTTTGTTATTTATACACCCACTGAATTAACCGTTCACCGTTCTAAATTCAATTATGAGTACAAGGTGACGCCCCCCAGTGATTGGTTTTTGGTTTATAAATATCGTAATTGAATACTATAGTTATTAATCATGTTATTTCATGAGATATTATCATACTATAATTTTTGAGTTTGGGGATATAATTTATAGTTATATCATGTTATATCATATTATATTCCCCATAATCCATATATAGTTAACCAACATGATGCGCATCAACTTACTGTAACGGGCGCCGCCTCTCGAACCCTCTCGCGCTCCGCGCCATGGCGCAAAGTGCAGAGGCGATTTCTTGGACTCGGGGAGCCTCTTGGATCATACGAATCGTAACTTAGTAACCCGCGACATATGGGATAACCCACGATATATGGATTTAATATATGGATTTAATAGCTGAGATTTATGGATTTTCACCCTCAATAAGAAATTAATAGGTATTGATCAATAGCCATATATGTGAGAACCCAAGATATATGGTGATTAAAATTCATTTAAAATCCATAGTTATGTAAAACAATGTGATAAACCACGAATTTGGGAATGGTTACCATACCACCTATAAACATGGTGATGACTGGGGGATGGTTTATGACATTGTTTTACCCACATTAATCCAGTTGTCCGTAGGCCAAAACCTTGTACCCCTGTAGTTCACATCAAAATATATAGCTGAGATTTATGGATGTTCATCCCCCTCAACATGGTATTAATAGGTATTGATGGAAAAAGCCATATATGGGATAACCATGGATAATCCATGAGATGGGGACATACCAATAGGGACACAATAGCGAATCTTACATAATCTTACGATTCGTGGGATGATGCGGCAAGTTCTCATAGGGCCGAAAGTTCCTTCCAAGTCTGAGATGTTGCCAGACGTGCAGAATTGCAAGTGGTTTGGGTTTTTGGATGGTTACTGTAGATATCTGGCAGATGGTCAAAATTCTGAGCGACCACCCACGGTACTTTAGATGTATATACGTCCTGCGTGACTGAACATTTGAGATGTATTTGCGGTCTGTTTCTTAGTTCAAAATCAGCATGGCATGTCCGGGTATTGCCATAGTGTTCACACTCCACACAGTCATTGGCACATATCAGAGAATTGATATCTATTGGGCAATGCAGATGGCATCCACTACAAGGATCTCAAAATGGGTCTTGTGTTCAATGACATATGTGGAATCCGGCGGAATCGACTTGTTTCAGCTTGGTGAATGATTGTTTCAGCACATTGTCCAAACAAGAATTCAACTGTGCCACGTTATGTTGAAACAGATATTGATGTTATATCATTCATAGTCGAAAGAGATATCGTTCATCTGTCTTTTCCACTAATTCAGCAAGTATTATCACATTGATACCAGTTATTTGCCCACGATCTATCTCGATCTTCCATTATGCATATTATGCATCAGCTGACCATTGGTTGAATGTCAATTGAATATCACCATTTACATCTAGCATATGCTTCAATAGCCTACATTTAGATCATTTTGGTGGGTTAAGCATGACATTTCTGAGCAAACCAATGATCCCAAACTCAAGCCGACCCAATTTTCCATTGAAACCACATGTGTTTGTTGGCTTTTTCCTATAGCTAATTGCTGCTGAACATACCAAAAAAGCCATATAAAGCCATGCAATTTGGATCATTTTGCTGGTTTACCATCTGGTTATTTAACATAGCCATGGAAAATCATCATTTTTAATAGGTAAACCCAGGTAAACCATCTATAAATGGGCCATTTCCCTGGCTATGTTAAATAGCCAGAGGGTAACTGTTATTCAACAGGTTTTTTCCAGCAAATTTTCCACAGGCGCAGCGCTTGCGGTGGTTGCGACAGAGCTGGAGGCCCAAGCTGCGCTTGTCGCCTGAGAGCGCTGAAACTTGGGCAGGAACTCGTGATGCAAAACGGGGTTAACATAGTTATTTATGGTCAATGTTGGTTATTTATGGGATATTTATGGTTGGTTAATTAATCCACATTAATGTTGGTTAATCCACATTAATGGTCAATGTGGGTTATTTATGGTTGGTTAATATAGTTTATTCATGGTTATTCAGAAGGTTATTAATGGTTACTAATGGTTACTATGGGATTTTAAACTCCATTTAGAGTTGAATTGCCCATTAAAGCATCCATTTAGTTCAAGGATTTTGAATTGCCATGTTGGGATTATGATTCGGTATAACTATGGTAATCAGTATGGGAATAGCTATGGTACTAACCATTAACCTTGGGGGTGCAGGCCAGGCGTGATTAACAAGTATAACTATGGGATTCTAAATGATTCTATCCTCCATAAGTTGGGACGTATCCCCCTACAACTGTGGTGAAATAAAAGGCCACACAAATTAGTGAAGCTGCACCGGGTATTTTTGAAAAAGGGGTTGGTCAACGTTACACGGCCTATTTTCTTCACATCACCCAACTGAAACGGGGATATACAGATACATACTGGTTGGTGGTTTGGAACATTTTTTTATTTTTCCATATATTGGGAATAGTAACCCCAACTGACTTTCATATTTTTCAAAGGGTTTGAAACCACCAACCAGTTAGTGATGTTCAAAATCTTCCAGATGGGTTGTCATCAACCATGTAGCATGGAGTGATTTAATTCCTCTGTGGAGTTGACCAATCCAAACGTGGGGAGGTTATTGGTAAATAGTTTTTTTTTCCTCCATACAGCCATGCTGGAAACTGTCATCATTGGATGGTTTATATATAACACACACACATATATATATAGTTTAATATACATATATATAGTTTAATATACATATATATATAGTTTAATATATATAGTTTAATATATATATATATGCATTACATATATATATATATATGATTGGCAATACACGGGTAACAACATGTATGGCTTAAACTGGGCTACCAGGTTTGGACCAACCTATTTGTCGTTTTTTTTTGTTTTTTCTGTCAATGACCGTCCCAAATTAGGCGTTGAGAATCTTAAGATATCTTAAGCGATACCGGCCCCATGTCACTTTCGAGCTATTGGGAGTGAACCATTTTATGATTTTGTGGGTATGCGGTACGCATAAGCTTTTTGTGGGTAATTTTCCCTGGAAATTTTGGGGTCAAGTGATTGTGTCCCAAAAGATGAGATGGCTTACTATGGTCATAGCAACTGATTTGTAAAACTCAGATGGTAATTGAGAATATTGAGAATGTAATGGCAGCCCCAAAAAATCTTGGCTTGAATTCAAGACGGAAGGCGTTGATCTCTTGCGAATGACAAGCCGAGAAGGTTATTGGGATCATAAAGGTCCACATCACCTCAGGGTGCTTCGGTGCTTTTGGATCTTTTCCTCCATTCAGGTAGAGATTGATGTCGCATGAAATATCTACCGTATCAAGCCATGTCTTACGAGCAAAAGCCTGTTGAAGTATCGAAGTATCATCAAAATTCATGCATCAGGAATCAATTTTGGTAGCTATACCTTGCTGTTGGTTCGGATTCAAATTTGTGCATGTCAGTCAAATCACAACGCTAAAGTTCACCAACGATGATTGATCAAATATCATTTTTTGGGTATATATACAACAATGACTGTGGGCATCATTTCATACACATATTATTCAATTGCATTTGTTGTTGCTAGAATCAATTTTAGTCACATGTTTGTTGGTAGAATGACAATGTTTACAGGTCACCACCATTTTGGTTCCTATAGAATCACCATTCTGCTGGTCAAATCCCTAAGGAACTCATCGCAGCGAAAGCGGCGGAAGTGAACAAGCAGGCAGGGTTGCAACCCTACAAAGTGGGGCCTCCGTTAAGGGCAACAGCTAGGTTGACGCACAGAACTTGGTTGACGACAGAGGGGTTGTAGGGGATGTAACTATCGAATATGTTTTTTTTTGTTGTTTTTTTTGGTTTAAACATGTTTAAACACTAACCCACAACTTTTTGATTCTTAATGGTGCTTATATAAACGAACAAACATCACTGGGGAGCCTCGCCTTTTCGAAGATAGTAAGGTTGATGCTGATTTCACCCCATCGATCTTTGGTGATCCCCTTTTTTAGACTTTTTTTCTTATCCCTTAGTACCCTCTGGTAATATAACATAGCTATTGAAAATTGCCATTTATAGTGGATTTTCCCATTAAAAATGGGGATTTTCCATAGTTATGTTAGTTTACCAGAGGGTAGGTGATGATACAATACTTGTGACTCTAGGGGGATCACCTGATATGTAAATAACACGTAAGATCTCACGGATTTTTTTTTTTTTTCGACGGTTAAGGAACAGCCCAAAAATAATAAAGATCTCATCCTGGTCCAGTGGTTTCCTAGTTTTCATCCACCTGAGAATTGTATTCAAAACCCAAATGACAGGGTCTATGTTTTTTGGGGGACAACAACATCAGCAATCAATCTGAAAATCAGTTTTTGGCTGCTGGTTTAAAATGTGTATATGTATGTAACAAATTATATGTACAAATACGTACTTAAATAACATTGGTTCAAACATAGAACGGATCCTCCATGACCAGTCTGGAGTAGGATGGGCTCAAAGATCCCGGTGAACTTGCTGCGATCCGCGTAGCGTTTTGCGTGGCCTAAAATCGGTGCTGGAGCACTCCGGTTTTGGGAGAGCTAGATGATGAAATCCATGTTGAAGCGATGGAAGATCGCGATTTGATCGCATTTTGACAAATCGAACTCTGCCTCCACCAATGAAGTCACAAAGGTTGGTCACAAAGGTTGGTGGTTTAGTGGAAACAGTATGACAAATGCGCGTTAGCTATCAGCTAGCATATCTTATTTTGAGATTTTTTGAGAAATACCGCTGTTAATCGCACATTTCTTTGTGTTCCCCAACATCAAGTGTTGTTTTCCTAATATTTCTTGCCCATGATGGGGTAAATATCACCTGACAACACACATAGATTCGATGGAGCTCTTTGGTACTGCTTGGGATGGCTACGGGCCCGAAGAGAAGCTGGGTGTGGATGGTGTGGAGAACTGGATGGCTGGTGAGC
Source organism: Cladocopium goreaui (assembly GCA_947184155.2). Classification (NCBI taxonomy): domain Eukaryota; class Dinophyceae; order Suessiales; family Symbiodiniaceae; genus Cladocopium; species Cladocopium goreaui. The sequence continues at coordinate 194,043 of CAMXCT020004469.1, forward strand.
TCAGACATTTCAAAATGGATGGTTGGTGGTTAATCTATGGTAAATCTATGGTTAATAATGGTTATATAATAATTGGAATAACAATAAATCTTGTTGGTGGAAACTGGAACATGGCTTTTATGACTTTCCCATCTATTGGGAATGTCATCATCCCAACTGACGAAGTCATATTTTTCAGAGGGGTAGGTCAACTACCAACCAGAAAAAAGGTGAGTGGTTTTAGGTATTGAGGGGGCGCAGGTCAGGGGTGAAAACACTTGGTAATCAATGATGATTTGAAGCTCCGTGAGTTGGGATACAACCCCTGGATACCCCCTACAGGCCCTATGCTGAAATATAAGCCAGTCAGTGGAAGTGCACCCGCAAGTGCGGTACTTTTATCTCTGTATCCATTTGTGGCATCATTGACCTGCACTCTAGTTGTTAGCCGTCCATGTTCTATGTGAATGGACTAGAAAAAATCTTCCATTCACGCATTGTTCTTGTCGAGAGGGTATGATAGGGTCTAGAAAAGTCTTAGCTGATCTGTGGAATCACGACTCCAAATCATGTGCGTTTTGGGCCGTTTTGGGCCAGCCACCATTTTGGGCCACCCAGGCTGCTTTGTTCCAAGGGGATGGTATGTCCAACGTGGCCGGGTCTTGTGTGTCTCTGGTCCTGACCCCTTTGGGGTGACGGACTAGGGTGACTGACTTTGTCTTCCACGAGATCCAGTTTGTTCTTTATGTTTGCAATATGTGGTAAACCCGGTAAACCCAATAATAAACATAATAAACCATCCCTGAAATCACGATGCATGGGTTGTATAAACCATCCCCAGTCATGGTGGGTTTATTATGGTTTATTGGCTTGCCCACATATGTGGATCCACACCCTGGACCCATAGCCGCTGACGTAAGGAAGGAGCTCCGAGTGAAGAACAGCTTCAAAGATGCGATTGGTATCCAGGATCATCAAATGGGGATGGTTTGCTAAGTTGGTTCAGAAGTCATATTTCACTGGCTTAGTTGGGTAGATATTGATGGTAACTAGTTGGGTTTATAAACCAAGACATGTTTTTTGGGCATCACCTTGGGTTGGCTTCTCTGAGTACCTTGAACAGAACATCTGGCAGCAGGGACATTTAAGGCTAGTTGTGAAAAACGAGGTAAAGATTGAGGTGTTTCGATTCAGCCAGTGAAAAAAACCATCCTAGAACCAACAACTGGGCACAGTACAGTTTTTGATCTTGCGATATACCCTCTGGTAAACTAACATAGCTATTGAAAATGGCCATTTATAGTGGATTTTCCCATTAATAATGGTGATTTTCCATAGTTATGTTGAATTACCAGAGGGTATATTTTGTCCCAGGAATCCACCCGGCCCAGCCTTTTTATCAAACATAGCGACCTATCACCCGCCAAAATACACAGCTGGTCACCGGGTGGTCCTACCGAAGATGGCCGTTGGGACGTCAGATCTTGGGACTTTTCAGATCTACCGTTGTGTCATCAATGGGATCCAGTGGACCGGGAAAATCCATCCATTTTTGGAGGAATTTCCATCCGTGCCTGCTGGTGATTACCAGAGGCTATGCTTTAAAAAGTTCAGCTTTTGGGTAGCAAATATGATTTTGGGTATCCCAAAGAACCCTAAATAACCACTGATTGGGAATTGCGTGATAGAAAGCGCTGAGAATATGGCTAGATGTTACAAACTGGGTAGCTTGTTGAACACCCCAAAAAATATGCGCGGAAGAGACAGTCATTGTTTTTTTTTGCGACCCAAAACCGCCTCACCGCTTAAGTGGATGATTTCGTTCAAGGGGTATCAGCAAGAATGGTCCTAAAATCTCGTTAAATGTGTATGGTTCAAGACCCTGATATTCTGGTTTTCGCGACATTTTTTTTGGTATAGCTGCATATGGATTCGTATAGGTTGTGATTCATGGCGAGTTTCTCCAGCATTGATGTTCTCCAGGTAAATGTTCTCCAATGGATGCTAGTTTTACCCATGATGGGGATGGTAATGATCAGGGTGGTAGTGATGGTGGTGGTGATTATCATGAAATGAGATATTATGAGAATGATTTCCCTCTGGTAATCAAACAGCATAGAACTGAACAATCCCCTATTTAATGGGAACATAACCCAGAAGTGGACCATTTATGATAATGATGAAATGATAAGATGATTTGTTTTGGTGAAAATTAGAAAAATGTTTTCGATCAGCTGGTTACAGATCCAGTTAATTCCGAATGCCACAACTGATACATCTACTGCTAGACATCTTCAAAGCTTTCATCAGTTTCTTTGCAAGGGCATCTAGGTAATCTAGGTATAATCTAGGTAATCACTCAAGAGCTTTGCAATTCCCCAAGTTGACTCCAAAGAGGATTCGGTGCCCAGGCATGCCATGCCGGGCCGATTTCGCCCAGGCATCCCCTTCTTCGGTCTTTGGTATCTCTTGCTGGGTCTTGTGCTACTCGGATCAACGTCAGATCAGATTTGGGTGTGTCTGAAAATAGTGTACCCCTAAACCCAATGGTTAATGATCATTATCCCTATTAAATGGCTATAATTGGGAATATACCCTATTTTCAGACAAACCCATTTGATGACGGGATGATTCGTGACCCATCCATCTTCGCCATACGAGGTTCATCCATGCCCCGCCGGTGCATGAGGACGAGAAAGGGATGGGCGGTATAACCGTGGAAGTGGAAGTTAAACGGAGGGCAACAAAGAGATTCCCGGTATGAAACATACACCATAGATATAACATGATATAAGTGGTACTGGTTGATACTGGTTCATAAAACGGTTGATACTTTCAAATATTCTTAAAAATATTCTTAAAATCACCCTAATGGGATGATGATGATGATGATGATGATGATGATGATCCCCAATCTTTCATGGGCATTGAAGCAACTCATCAGATATATGTTTGGTTGTGTCAGCACCAGCAACCGTTCTAACCCCATTGGTGCCTCTGTTTTTTTGACAAACCGGCAATGGATCATCCATAAGTTGCCATTTGTCCGAAGATGTCGTAAAGATACGACGTGCAAACATTTCTTCACTGTGGGTTGCATGCTAAGAATCCATTCCTTTTGTTCTCCCACTTTTTTCCCGGTGCTGCGACAATCTTGTTCTGATGTAAACATAGTAAACATAGAAACATGATCTTTTAAGAACAGCTGCCGCGTTTGGCGTGCACTTCAGCCCATCCAGATGTAGTCAGAGGCAGTTTCAACTTGAGCTGTTTGCATCAAATTTGGGATGTCCACGTTGCGATCGGCAGAGCACCCCAAGGGGGTGGTTTTCAAAAAAGTGGGGCGATAAGGTAGATAGCATGCCTCCGGATGCCTGGGACATTCGGGAAAATCATCGAAAACGGGTGTCCAGCAAGCCGTGTTTTTATGTAGGGGACACCAGCAAGCCGTGTTTGATAAAGGGGACATACTGTGGATGGGCCAGCGAAATCCTGCACCACTTAATAGGTTGTTTATCCCACTGGTTGCTGGTTTCAAACATGAATTTTATTTTCCATTTCATATATGGGATGTCATCCTTCCCATTGACGAACTCATATTTTTCAAGATGGTGAAATTGCACCACCAACCAGCCCATTATATTGTTGGGCTTTCTACCATCGGTCGTGGCAGGATTTCGCAACCATCGTAGGATCCAGGATTTGGGAGCAATTCAGGGCCCGCCCCGCAGTTGTGCACAACATCCAAGATGTGTTGCTGTGTATATTAATGTCTACAGTGTTATAATATATCTGGTTGGTGGTTTGGAACATGACTTTTATGACTTTCCATATATTGGGAATGTCATAATCCCAACTGACTTTCATATTTTTCAGAGGGGTAGGTCAACCACCAACCAGATATATATATATATATGTAATATGTATATATATATATACATACATACACATAATATCATGTAATATGCCGTTGTATTCCCAATATCAATATCCCATAATATCCCTATATCGCCTTCGATGACATCTGGGGATTAGCAGCCAGAGTCAGGAGGCTGATATGGCGGCAAGATTCTTCTTGGCATTTGTGTCGTTGATCCCACTCTTCATGCACTCCCAGGTCGGGGACCGGATGGCCCGGATGGCCCGGATGGCGGCGGCTTTTATGGTGATGTTAAAAGAATCTAATGAGTTGGGCGGGTTCATAAACCAAGCTAGAACTAGGAGATGCTAGGGGTCATCAGGTTGCAGTTATGTTTGTTGGTTTTTGAACCCCACTCAATTATAGATATACCCACCTTCAATCCAATCCTGAGCCTGGTGACATAAACCAACTTACCATCGTAGGGCCCTTTCCTGAAGGTGAGCAATTTTTCGGTGTTTCCTGCGGCTTTCAGAGCAGTTGGGGTGATTTTCATGGCTATAACTCTGGGATTTTACATCTGTGGTTATGTAACCCACTTATTGGTGGAACTGCACCCTCAAGTAGAGTTTTCTTGTTGGTTTTGGTCACAGGCTAGATCATCATGGCAAGGGGGAGCCGTGAGGTTGCTCCGCAGATTGTTTGGTGAATGCTAGCCACCCCTGGGGGAAAAACGGATCATTTTCCCTCACCTTAAGTTTGTTTTGTTTCCTCCTTCCAACCACTGGAGTACCCGCTTCAGGCTGAATATGTATATATATATATATAGATATAATTATATATATATAACCATAATTCTTCATCATGAAGACACTTCTAGGGCTTATATCCCAACTCGTTTTTCTTTAAAAACACGATGAGCATCGCTCCAGGGACTGCCTTGTCCCAGAAAGGCGACGCGGCGAAGCGCAGCCGGGGGATTTCACTGGAGAACTAGTCGATCTGTTCACGTTTTTTGGTATGACACCTAGCTTGACTAAGGATTCGACTTCTAGATATATAATTACATATATATATATATGTACATATATGGTGGATACTGGATAATTATATATGTATATGCATATGCATATGCATATGTATATGTAATTATATATCAGTTTATCTATCTACAGTTGCACTGGCATGAAGAAAAATCAACTTCGTAGGATCTTCTAGGTGATCACCAAGTCGTCACCTGGTTGAAGCGCAGCAAACCATGAGATACGTCGATCAAAAAGGAAGGATATCCATGCGTATGGGTGAACATGTTGCATTATATTAGGGAAATCTATGGAAATCACGTAGTATAATCAGAGATGGATGGTAATTTTTTGATGGCTCAAGGGTGGTTCCAGGGTCTGACCCGTCTTCATTGACCCACCAAACGTCCAAGATCTCCATTTCCGCTTGGTTTTTGCAACACCAATCCATTGGCTCAGCATGTGCATCCCACTTTGTAAGTGGATTGATGTTGGTTTATAAACCACATTTTGCCGATAGTCTATTATATATATATTCCCCTAATCAACCATAGTTAAAGGATGTTTAAAAACATATTAACATATTACAGGTATTAAACATATTACAGGTTTTAAACATATTACAGGTACTATATATATTATGTCTATAACCCAGTACTAATCTTTACGTTTTTACGTTAGTCCACTGGCACTATCCTCCGCTGGCGATGGCACCATGGTGGCCATGGCACCATGGCCATGGCCCCAGGATCAGGCGGCGTATGAGGTGCAGCAGTCACTTGGAATCCAGAGATTTTGATGGTGAAAACCATGGGAAAACCATAGGAAAACCATGGGAAAACCATGGGAAAATATGGTGATTTATATACAAAAAGCGATGGAAAGATCCACCATGTTTCATGGGTAGTCAGAAAAACTAAATTTCTATGGGCCATGGCTTCAATGTCGCAAAATGTAAACGTTTACCGGAGGGTGTATGATTTTTTGAAATGATGATGGTATATATATATATATATTCACATCGTTGATGGTATCTTAGATGCTGATCAATGGGTTATGTTAACAATATTATATTTCTAGTTATGATCAACTTATATGCCAATTTCACTGGGCTCCAATTTCACTGGGCTTAGATTTTCTCAATGGCGGAGTTGGTGGTTCGGCCTAAGGTGATCATCTCCATAAGGAGAGATCAATGGGGATTTTGTTGGCTGGATACACTACTGAGTTTCTCATGGAGACCTGGGGATACCTCTATTTTGAGAAACCCACAATTCTATATATATATATACATTTATTACCCTCTGGTATATTAACATAGACCCTGGCAGATACATGTAGGGGTTGGAAGATCCATTTCCATTAAAACTTGGTGATTAAAACTAGGGTCGAACTGTTAATTTACCAGGGGGTAAGATGTACAATGTACACAATATATACACATGTACACGCAACATGTCCAGGTTATTCACCCCCTGTTTTTCTTTAAAACATACCTACATACGGTTCTTCCAGTTCAGCATCGCGGCCTAAGGAAAATGGGTCAGTGGGTCTATTTGACGCGACACTGCCTCACTCTGCAGGTTTGGGGATAGCTAAGTTGACTTATAGGACTTGGGTAACTATGGTTTGTGGGTGATATAACATGATATACCTATATAGTTAATGGGGTTTATAAACCAACTGAGAACTGGTCGGCCGCACCTTGTAACCCAGGTTGGGAACAATGGAGTCAAGCCAGTCATTTGATGGGGATTTTGTGCAATCCTCTTCCTTGTTTGTAGAACGAAATATTCTGGTTGGTTGTTTGGAACATTTGGATTATTTTTCCATTCAGTTGGGAATGATAATCCCAACTGACGAACTCATATTTTTCAGAGGGGTAGGTATACCACCAACCAGTAATATATCCCCAATCATTCGGGACATTGGTGTAGTCCGTAAAAATACATTCCACCAGGGTGGCACTTGGGGGTAGTTAGTATTCTGTTTTAGTATGATGATTGAAGAAGGGATTGACGACCACAACCTTAAACATGGGGTTCCCAGTTAGATTATAGACTCTAGTTAGATCTAGACATGGAGGATGTTCTTGGATTTTCCATGGATTTTCCTTTGCAATGTTGATTACCCGAGGGTAGAAATGATATGGATGACCTCATGACCGCCATGGCCCTATGGCCCCATGGCCCTTTCTCGATGGATATACGGATATATGGTATAACTATAACCGACAATAAAATGGTGATATAACATGGTATAACATGATATAACTAGACTAAAACATACTAAAACTATATAGCCAACAAGAAATGCTAGTGTAGGGAGTACATATATATATATATATACACATATACATATACTTAGTCAACATTATCCAATCCACCTAATTTGGTCAATACCCCCAATGTCGAGCCGTGAGCCATTTGGGGATGATTTTCATATGCGAAGTACAAATGGGAGATGAAGATGCATCACAAAAAAACTGCTGTTTGAAGTTTTGATGCGAACACGTACTGGTACCAAGGTTCTGAGTTTTGACTCATACCCCCTACAAACATCATTATTTATATGTATTTCTCTACATTCATGTGTATGTCACTGGATTGGTTGCCGGAGCACCTTTGAAAGCCAGCCACGGGGTTTTTCACACTTAGTTGCTATATTGAATCCCTCTAGAAATCTCGCGTTTGCGCCATTCAATCCCATGAAAGCCTATTGAATCTCATAAAAAACCAATGAAATCACTTATTCCACAGGATTTTGACCCATGTTTCACCTGGCCAGCGCAGCTTGCGACAGTTCTGGCATCAAGTCTTCTCTTTGCTGTGCGCTTGGGCCCCTTCACTTGCAGCTGTTACGCCCTTGGGCGGCAAACAGTTGCTTTTCACCAGCAAAAAATGGGTTTTACCAGCAAAAACCAGCAAACATTGGATTTGAACATGCAAAAAGTGGCTTTCACCACCGAAAACTGGATTGCAACAAGTGGATATTAACTAGCAAAAACATATTTCCAAAGATTTTCAACACATTTTATATAACATGCATTTACATCACGCTTTTCGCACCATTTCTCATGTCCCCATGGCTCGGCTCGCTGAAGAAGTGAGTTGAGAATGGATGCATTTTTCAGAAGAATAACCATAACCAAATATACCTGGGAAAGGTAAAATAAGGACAAAAAAAATCCAGAATTCCAGGGTATAGGGTTCTTATTTGAATTAGACGATAGAGAGAGTTTTATCCAGCAATTTTTGGCCCCTGAGGTTCTCAATGCAGTAGGTTCTTAAACTTTTCACTGTACCCCAACACTTTGCGGCTCTTCAATGTCCAAATAAAAATTGCCATTTAAAACGGCACCCACTCTCCATGTTTTGCACCAAACCCCCAGCTGACCGTTTCTTGGAGAAACATCTAAGCGGGACTGCATTGGGATGCAACATAGAATCTAAGCGGCTCCAAAAAGTCGTAGCCTGAGGAACGGATTGTCAGTTTGTATGGGCGCGCTTGGCGCCTTTGCGTCTCGGCAATGTAACTTTTGACTGTGGGTCTAAATGCGATGGCACCAACATATTTTTTTCCTCCATACATCCCAGAACTTATGATGTGAAGTCATCCTGGAATGTTGCTAATGAAAACGCGAAACTAGATGAATTTGGCAGATTTATTCACCAAAAGATGGCGGAGTTTCAGCAAGGGGAAATATCAGTAGAGTTGCGTGGCTTCAACGACCAATGTGGGCTCCACATGACCAGCCGCGCAGTGTTTCTGGTTGAGCCGATCTTGACCATGCCATGTGGAAACCCTGTGTTGGCCAAGATGATTTTTTTGAGATTTGTTCGTCTTTAGGGCATTTTAACGTAGACTAATGCCCCATACTGTTCAGATCGACCCTCCGGCAATCTTTTTTGACAACGGAAAAGGCGTAAAAGGCGGGCCTTTACATCGCTATGGCCTTGTTGATCAATAATCCAATATCCAGTCACCACATATTTCCAACCTCTTCAGGTGGGTGATGCTTTGTCGCCACATATTTCCAATGGCTTGGAGGATTTTCTGGTCCCCCATCGAAGACAAGATGGTTGATTCATTGATTCCAATTTTTTTCTTATCAACCAGCTACCCTCTGGTGATTGAACGTAGAGAACTGGAAAATCACCATCTTTACGGGAAGGAAATGGAGTCCCCCATGATGGGAAATTTCTGAGATTCCTGTGCGTGTACTTGCGGGTGCAGTTGTAGGGGTTGTATCTCAACTTATGCGGAGAAATAGTTCACCATGGTTATACCCATAGAGTAAAGCCATGAATGCTTCTATGAACGGCCATGGTTGTAGCCATAGTTATACCCATTTTTGTTCACCTCTGGTCCGCATCGTTCCGAATGGCAGCCATGAGGTGACCATCCAGTACTTTGCTCTCGTTGTCCCAGCTGAAGGTGACGGGTTTTTCTATGGTGACCGGTGCGTAAATGTAAACATCATGAGGATTTTTAAACCATCAATGGAGATAGAGTTGGATATAGTGGACTATATATATATAATATATATATATATGTAATAATGTCAACCCCGGATTAATAAACCCTGGTTTATTAATTGGAGGGGTATTCCCCCAATAGTCATGATTTGATACTTAAATGGTACCTTCCCAATTAAACAGCCTAGGGGTTGATTAATCCAGGGTTGACATTATGATAAATGCATGCAGTTTTTTTCCGATTAGGGTGCGATATATTCTGTAAATGGGGATATGAATGGGGATAGATCACCAACAACAACGCTGGGAAATATTAGGAACAATCTGGAGGTATATACCAACCAATCAATGGGCATATCTGAATATCGGGATCGTAGTAGAATGATAAATTATGTTGCAAGCTCACTGCGACGTCACTGGACATGTTAGCAAGGGTAACTATCCAGTGCTTTTTCATTCTTTTGTTGTCGACCCATAGCCGTGATGACCTTTGTGCGCGCTTCAGCTTGCTGTGCGCATGACCTACGGATTGTGATCTGATTAGATATGGCTTGGAGCGAATTTTCGAACTTTCTCAAAATTGGGGTGTCCTACAAACCATTGGAACACCTAGAACATTTTGGACCGGATATTGGAGCTTTTATCATCAAGAAAAACCTATTATGGTGTTGCTTTTATTGGATGAAACATATTTTGGAATAACCATTGGAAAACCTAGAAAACATATTGGAGAAAGTAGATACGTTGGATGATAACATGGGGTGATGTGAGGGAAGCCTCAAAAGTACACCATCCATTTGTGTCCGGACAGACTTTCGGGTGCAGTTAAACGAATTTTGGTGGGTCAACCACCAAAGTTACCCTCTGGTAAACTAACATAACTATGGAAAATCCACTATAAATGGTCATTTTCAATAGCTATGTTAAATTACCAGAGGGTATAGGGGGTGATATCCCAACTTCTGGAGGCTTTTTACCGGTTTCTAGCATAGTTAGCATGATTTTTTCCCAACCGCATCCAAAAAAGCTGCTCCCTCAGGGAGGCTCGATGTATTGAAATTGCAGTGTCGACTTGTCATCGCGAAGTTGACACTGAAGTGACTCTGAGTTTGTACATTTTGAGACATAATGGTGGATCATTCTATACTGATATTCATGACAAACTCTATTAATAATATAATGGTTGGTACCAAATTAGCACTGAGTTTGAAAAACATTTTTTTTGGATGCCAACATCACTGAACTGACATTTTAAGGTCCGACAAACTCTATTCATTATGTAATGGTTGGTAGTAATATGATGGTTTGAAATCATCTTGGATACCCTACATTAATAAAACCATTCTCACCAGACAAGAACACTCATTCTCATCCTCTGTGCATCATTCAGCATCCTCCCATTCCTATCATTGGGTTTGTCTAAAAATAGGATACCAGGATACCACGGATCCCTCATGGAAAGTCTGGTTTTCCAAAGGCTGTCAATCCCACCAATTGGTGCAGCGGAAGCATAATTAATAGGCGGCTCCCATATTTCACCATAGTTTAAGTTGGGCCCCATATCCCAACCTACGGAGGTTATGACATGTCAACTTACCATAGTTGTAGCCTAAAAACTCACCGCTGGCTTGCACCCCGAACGTTCATAGTTAGTAGCATACTGATTCCCATGTATAGTTAAAACCCCCTAGAATGATATCCATTAACTACCATAGTTATAGCCCATTCATTACCATATACCATAGTTAGTTATAGCCATTGATATAGTCATTTTGGTCACCCCAAAATAGTGGTATACCATAGTGGAAAAGCCATTGATATACCATAGTTATAGCCTGATATAGCCATGACAAACCAGGCTTCAAAGAAGAGTGCAAACAGTGGGCTGAGAAAGGTGTGAACTTTCGGGAGGCAGCAAGCTTTCCTGGCTGATGGTGGTGACGGGGACATCATGGCACACATTAATCTAATGTATATATATATATACACACTATATTATATATATTATCCACATCTTGATATGTATATATATATGATTATATCACTGTATGGATGTTTCTAGATATTGATATATCGCCCAACAAGATGATGGGTCGAAACTTGCCAGGATTGGAACAAAGAGCCATGAGGAATTTCTAACATGTTTGAGTGGATATAGTGTGCGTTCAATATATAAACTTGTTAAACAAGTGGATTAAACTTGTTTGATTTCATATGAATATCATGTGCGTGCAATGAAAAGTCATGTGGGTGTAGTGACAAGATATACGAAAATCAGCTTTTTGGATCCCTGAGGGACGCATTTCTGGCTCCACATTTTCGGGTAGTGTTTAGCAGTTTAGCCAATGTTATGCTATGGTGCTTTGGTGCTTGGTGTTTATTGGTTTATTGCATTCTCACTGTATAGCCATCAAAACAACTTGGTGCAATGCATGTTCAGGTGCCACATGTGTTTCATCAGTGTGGTGCCAGAAATCAATATATATATATATGTACGTATATATAGGAATATATCTCAAGGCATGAGCATGACAGAGCCACTGATTCCTGTACACCTTTTCTTGGATGTTCACTGCACTGAAAACTAGCAAGGGAACCACCCCAAAAAGGAACCCTGGCTTTCAATGTGAAATACTGTACCCAACAAAGAATAAACATTGGGCAAACATGTAGTGCACACATCGTCGCAAAAATGTGCTGCACGTTAGATATCTTTAGATTCGCCTTAACTAGATTGGAGGATATGGGTTAGCCCCAAAAAATGATGGAATACTGTATACCACAAAAAATATAGGGGAAGTGATGATTAAAAGACCTCCACTTTGGTGCTCAAAGATGATATCTGTTCGACGGAATTCCGGAATGATGGTTTTTAGTTTTTAATAGAGGTAACTATCCCCGAATGACATCAAATGACCTTATTTCAAAGTGGCAATGGATTTCTAATTCAGCCATACATATATATATTATTGTATATCTATATAATTACTCTGTGTATATATATATAAACTGTATATATATATATATGAAAATATATGTATATAAGATGTACTTGAGTGATTTCAGGATATTCGTTTCAGGTCCAACATGTCCTCCACGTGCCGGCGCTGTTCATTGGCTTGGCGGACGGGCCTTTTCCTCGGTCAATGGGAGACAGCGACAACTGACCGGTCTACTTCCGGTGGTTTCAAAAAACCAGATCAACAAAGCAAGGACTTGATATGTAGACACGTCAACCTTGTGAATGAATGAACTTCATGTTTTTTCACTTGGGAAAGGGAACTGAACCCACTCTTTGACAATTCCGGGCATCGATGGCCTTAAATCATCAACACGTTCATGAATATCCATGATCCTCGGGAAAAAAACACTGTAATGTTAGTATATAAAGCGATAGTGTTTTCCATCCCCAAAATCACTATACATGGGTGGTAACAGCTGTAACCATCATCCCCAAATGGTATGTTTTTTCCACCATTCCACCTGGATTGTATCCCCTTGATGTCCCTAGAGTTGGGCGGAAGGGAATTTGTCCCAGGGGTAAAAGGATGGATAAACACTGCAGATCCGATGATCTACAGTAAACTTTGTCAACTTTAAGCCCTAAAAAGCAAACACAGCACAACAAAAGTTTGAAAGATATATGAAAGATGGTATATGAAAGATATATCCAAAAGTTTACGCCATGGTTTCCGCCATGGTGAAAACCATCATCGACCCGGGCCAACGTCTTGAGGAGTCCCATACGTTTTTCAACGTAATTGATGGGTATTAATCCCATGGGGGAATTCTGAACTCCCATCGGTTACTTGTTAATGATTGACTTGATTGACTCCCATAGGTTATGTCAGTTATATCAGTTATATCCATGACTTATCCATGGTTTTCACCCCGGAATTCGAGACCGAGACAGCTTCTGACCTTGCAGGACTTGTGCTTGAGATCCACCAGCACCTTGCGAGAGACCTTGTCCTTTCCTGGAGATATGGCCTTCGGCATGTTCTACAGCCCCTTAGCCTTGCTTGCGAAATGGCATCCATATGGCACTGAAGGGGGTTGGGACAAGCTCACAGGATTCATTGCGGGTGAGTACAAAAAAATGGTAGAGAATGGGGGTACTTCGAAAACTTAGTAAGTTGGTACCTAGTTCTTTTGTGCCCATTTACAGTAGATAGATGTTCATATCCCAGCAAGAATGAACAGGGTTACATTTAGCCTCTGGTTTATCAAACACGGCAATGATTTAATGGAATTTGATCGACGCCCCCAGGTTGGGGAGCCCGAAGTGGTGTATAGTGCATAGGCAATTGTGATATTTCATGATATTTCATGGGATATTACTAGGAAAAAAACATGGGATACTATGGGTCTACTGGGATATAATATGTACAATAAATGTTTAAACAACAATATGATCTTCGGGAATGTCTGAACGGATACCCCCAAATAGCAATTTGAATGGTAGACTTATGGAAATTCTGTGATAAGTAAGCATCATTTTTTGTGCTGTACCTCATTTTCAGACATCCCCAACTAAAGTTATTTTTGGGCTCACATTTTTGTATATACCTCAGTTATCCTTAGTGCCTTAGTTACTGTCGATCTATAGTACTGTACTATATAGTAACTTCAGTTTCTGTCGATCTACTATATAGATCTATATATTAACACTTATTGTCGATATATATATAAATACATACATACCTATTGGTTAGCGTTGATCTACTGTGACTTCAGCAGCAAGCCAGTGACTCAGTATGCATTCCCTCTGGGGTTTTCCCAGTGTTCTCGGACCGAGGCACTTTTTACATTGTTGTCTTTTTCTTCAACTACAAGCTCACGGGCAGGTGACTCGGCGGCAGACCTGAGAAAATCTGAAAATCGGCTAAGGATTTGCAATGTAGGTAGCCTGAAATAGCTGGTTCATGGATGTTCATGGATGTTAATGGATTAGGATTCCCCCACATATGGGAATAATATGATAATAGTAGGTCTTCACTCATAGCCATATAAGAAAGCTGTGAAGCTGTTCATTTTGGGCTCCAAATGATTCAGATTTTCGATAATGAACTAGGCCACTCGCTTGATTCCTGGAGTTCGCTACACGGGTGTAGCTGCGGCATGACCCTTGCGAGAATATCTTGACATTTGTGGTTGTACCCCATTTTCTGACTATGTATACAGCTCACCAAATGGATAAAACTCATCCGAGCAAAAAGTCATGGAAATTATGCACTTGACACACATGTTCGATCATGCTTGCTGATTACATTCATTTCTCCTTTGATTTAGGCAAATTCCCTACCATTTACAGGTCCCCATTGCCACTCTGAAAAGACGGTCTAGCGCATTGCCAACGCGCCAACGCCTCCTGGTAAGGTGGCCATATCTCTTCATGGAACATGAATTCGGCAGCGACGTGAAAAAGTGGTCGGTCTTTATCCTGAAACAGGCCGCAGTCCCCATGTGTTTTGGGGATGGAAGGGTGCCACAAAAACCTGAAACCATGGATTTTTACCGATTTTAGGGTGAAAGGTGGGGTTTCTGGACTTTCTTTTCCATGAATCTTGGGAACATGGATAAGTCATGTCCATCAGAGAGTGTGCATGATTGTACCTTTGGCCAGATGTAGGAATGCTTGACCTATGAGAGGGTGATCGGGGAACTGAATGCTGGCAGGAGCTTCTCCAGGGTGAAATTCCGCCAAAAAGTGTCACCAACTGATCGATTGATTCGAATCACAAGTCACATAAAAGGAGTCAAACCATCCATTTTGTTCTGCTGTATATATATATATATACATACATACATATGTATATGGAGGTTTCCATAAAGGGGGGTGCCCCAATAGCTGGAAACTCCTATTAAAATGGATGATTTGGGGTACCCCCATTTCAGGAAACCTCCATATGTATCAAAGAAATCCTGGAGGTCAGATGCATATATTAACCACCTAAGCGTCTATTTGATGTTTTGGGGGACTGGTCGGGTACTACCTGCTGCATTGTGGTACATTTAATCATATGTTATCATTGAATCATATTCTATCCATCATCATTAGCTTGCCATCGCTAACTCTTATGCCTCATGCCTAAACGCACTTTACAGTAACTCTACAGATTTTTTTCCTAACGTTTCCTTCCGCATTTCCAAGCTCGCCGCAGATCATCGTTATCACTTTGATCATCGTGGCCAATTGGGGCGTCTTCTTTTTGAAGACCCTGATCGCTTGATTTTTCTCGCCCAAGTCATGAGAGGGCCATGTTGTTGCTGCTAATTCTGTCAGCTTGATGCCAGGGTCCTATATATATATATGTATGTATATACAGTATACATGTACATGTACATGTATATGTAACTATATATATGTATATATATATATACATACATATATATATATATATCAACTGCAACTCATTCACATTGGATCATGTTTTTTGCTTTCATGTACCAAAGTCTAACCGCAGAGTCGCCATGACTTTCTGGTTTCATACAGTTTCAGCTTCTTTTGGAATCAGACTCTTTCGGAAACCCTTTCCAGGTACAAAGAACCAAGAACTAATCACAAAAACCCAATTTGCACGCAAATTATTCAGAACGTGTTCGATCTGAACGTGGGAATGAACCCACTTACATGCTTTGTCATTCAACCATTCATTTCTTGGTAAACAATACGCTCCATACCCTTTTGATTCCAGAGAAGCTGGAACGGGCTGTTGCCTGCTTCGCAATTTTTCCGGCGCGCCCTCCGAAAGTGACAGAAGTCGCGCTGCCATGCAGAAATAATGGCTGGCGGCTGGAGACTGTACTCAAGATGGTGTTTGGAGTTATCAACTGCCAGGATGTGGGCTAATTATATCCCCTCACTGTGATGTCTTGACTCATCCAGGTGTGGTATGCCTTACCAGAACATTGTGGTGAGAGCCGCTACAAATTCATTAAATTGTAGTCGCTAATTACATCCTAACCGCAGGTATGGACATAGGACGACAGCTTGTGAATTAGGGATGATACGGGAGTATGATAACTTCTTCATCAAACGTTGCCCAACAATCCCTTTGTGTCCTTGCCAGCTAGACCAACCTAGATGTCCACATGTCTGAAACCATACACCGAGTTTCCCCAATAAAACCTGGGGGTTCATTCTGGCTCTCTTCCAAGGCCACTTTCCTTCATCGTTTCCATATCATAAACCAACTACAGGATGTTGCTGCTGATATTCCTCAATCCTTTTCCCTGATTGAAGCCTTATTGGGTCACTCTTCATGAATTGGAGTCCAATTCATAGGAGGTATTCATATTGGGGGGCTGGGAGTAGTCTTGGTGAACATTTATGATGGGATAAAGTCACCATTTCTGTATGCATAAATCATCAGTGAAGTTAGTGATAGATCCCCACGCTTGCAGCTTTCAATCCCAGTCCATTTGCAATCCTGCACACGGTCAAATCCTTTTCATTTCAAGCATTCTAATCAGCGGCTTTGTACAATGTGGGGCCCCCCAGTCATAAGTTGGGTTATAACCCCCATTAACTACTAGTTGCAAGTATTATAAACCATAGTTATAAGTAGGGCTACCGCCCTGGTGCCGCCGACCCACCTTTTTTGCGGGGCATGTGACTGGAGCGAATGGGAGAGGCAGTTTGGCTGGCGGCACACAGAAGAGAGCATGGCGACAGAATAATGAAATATGTGATTGTATGTATGTGTGTATATATATAATATGTATGTATATATATATATATAAATGTAGATATATATATATGCGCAGTGGCTGGGCATGTTTGGAGAAGCAGGATTGGGTTGGCAAGGCGACCAGGTGCAAATATGAAAGAACACGAGCTGTGAGTAGAAGGCAGAGACAAAGTGCAATGCCATGGTATGGCAGGGTATGCTGCGCATTGCAGAGGCGGATGGGGCGGTGCTTGTGTGGAAAGATGGTTGGGAATTTTGGGGCACCTGTGCACAAAGAGCAGGGAAAGTACGGTGATTGCTTTGTATAGTGGAGGGAAATATTTCACAACACGGTGTCATGATTGCCCATAATATCCCCCGTCTGTGCCATAGGGGAAAATGATTCGACAACTTCCCACTCTTTCAAGGTGTAATTCAGCCGGTTTACCATCAATCTTCACATCATGGCATTCATGGCTAACGCCAAGAAGGTGGTCGCGCGCCGAATGACAGATGCTCAGCTTGGCGAGTTTGGGCAGGTTCCTCAGCCAAAGCGTAGATTTTGATTTCGAGTGTGGGGAAAGAGCTACGCAACGCTTTGCAAAGCATCCGAAGATGAGGATCGGTGAGCTCCTCGGGGTGATGAAGCTGAATTATGAACTCAGCGATTTTTGTAGCACATGAGTCGATGCACTGGGAGGAGATTCCTCCAAGATTTGGCTGGGTTTGGACTTGGCAGATCAACGGTTCGTGACATTCTCGCGGCCTCATGGGATCGGATGGCCGCAGTGCCAGGGTTCACAGCTGCCGATTTTTTTTTGCAATGGCTTTAACCCACAGAAGAGACACGGTCATACGGCCAGAAACATGAGCAAAGAAGAATTCCTATCAGTTGCCACGTTTCGGGATGTGTTTCATATTTCTTGGAGGCCTAGGCATGTTAACGTGAAAGATAACAGAGGCCGCTTGAAAGACAAGAGGGAAGTGATGCGAGAAATTCGCACGCAGAGAGGTTGCGGGCCATTTGTGGCCAAGCATTTTTATAGAATTTATTCCAATTTCAAATCTTCTTCTTTGCCTGCACCGTCCTTTTCGGAGTGTGGCAGCGGTGCCAGATCATTCTTGCTGCTTTGGAAAGGGTATCCGCAACGTCTGCTGTCGGGAATAAACGCTCAGGATGCTTCTGATTTTTTCAATGTGCTTCTCAAAGAGCTTGGCAGCGAGTTGAGGACAGAGTTTGGTAGAATGTTGCGTGAGGTACATGATCCTGGTGCCCGTGAATTCCTTGGAGCTACCAAAATAGAAATGCTGCAAAGTTTGGAAGCGGTTCAATTCATTTGCTGCGGGTGTTCACAATTAATTAATCGATCAAGCCTGTACTTAATGTGCCCGCCTATGAATGCGCCACAGGAAAATGATATGGACGAAGACGAGAATCAAACATCTGATGTAGAGTAGCTGTGCACATTCTAATGCCGGATGAAGTGTGGCGTTCGACCTTGTGCATCACCCTGTATCACCTTGGCTCACCTTTGCATCACCTGGGAAAAGTGCGTCAAAAATTCTGAGGCCACACATATATACATACAAAATCATGAGGCCAAAAAAAATTAAAATTACCACTATTTTCAAACATATTTGCAGGTATCATGGATAAGTTCCAACTAAGGACTCGTTGAATTTGCACAAAACAACGTCAACTGCATCTACATGGAAAGCACCAAGCATATTTCCATAAAACCCATCATCACCTAACAGTATATATATATATTTATCCCCGTTTGGTGCCCCTGGATGAGATCCAGGGGCTTTATCCAATTTTTTATCCAGGTCCCATGTGTTCACCTTGTGCCCACATTTTATCCCAGCAGATGTCTGTAACTGAAATTACTGCTGGGCCATGAATTTCATCCAGATGCAACAATATATCTTTTTGCTTTTACTTGACCTCAAACTTTGGATTTTAGCCGGGGCCCATCTTTGCAAATTCAAAGGTGCCCATACCTCAAGGCTTTGGATTTCATACACTGTGTTCACGGTTTATCGAACATTTGATGGAACGTCCGACCATGGAAATTCATCCACCAAGCCTGTGGCATACCAAAAACTCATGAATCTCATGACGAACATGAGGTGTTTTGGCTGTTCGTTGGTAGGCAAGGGAGGGTTGGAATTGAATGGAAACATATTTAAAATGTTCGAGAACACTTGTGATGGCCGACTAACAGCTATTTTGGCTTCAAGGGATTTCAGCTTGCGGCTTCAGCCCAATGGAAAATTTCGAAATATGGATCGAGACGAGGGGCGGCACTAACGAAACGTATGTGCTGTCTCTGACTGACCCTCGTCTACTATAATTGTTTCTGATGTTTTGCTTTGGTGTCCTGATTGACATAACTGACCACAAGAGTATTTTGTCGACGAAAGTTGCGACTTTGGTGAACTAGTTTGTGAAAATCAACATTCAATTGATGTCAATAGTGTCAATTGTAAAATCACCAGAATGCATTGTGAGGCACAGGGGAGGAGATCAGGACGCATTTGCAGCAGAAAGGAGCATGCACAGGTGGAAGCACCCAGAGGGCGATGCATAGCTGCTTGTGCAGATCAAATGCTGAGCCTCCAAGAGTTGAAGGAGATGTGCAAGCGCAAACAGGCGAGGTGTTGGCTAACAGATAACGGATGACACAGGATTTCGAAACATGATTTGTTCTCTGTCAGATTGCGCCTGAGCCCTCTCAGATCCCTGAGGCTGGTCAGCCTCCTCAGGCTGATCAGCCTGAATTGGCTCCCTGTGAGATCCGTGAGGCTCGGCAAACTTGAGAAGACTCTTTGCTTGGATAATTTGGATATCTTGGGTGTCTTGATGCTGGAGGCTGCCGTGTGCAGCACCCAAGAGATTCCGAATGGACATGCAGCGCCTGGGAAAGGCGTTGAGGCCTTGTGAATCCGAGTGGTTGGTCTGGTTGGGGTGCATGAAGTGGCTGGCAAGCGGTTTATGATGTTGAAGGGTGACATGGGGTGTAAGATGACTGAAGAGATTTGAAGAGTTTAAAGGTTGACAAGCAGTGAGAGGTCTGAGATGGTGAAAACAGGTGTTGTTTCGATCTCATGTCGCTCATTGTTGTTGATTTTGATGGGTCGTCCAGGATGAAAACCCATGCGATGGGGTTTGGCGGATCTTTCCTTGGGGTTGTGCACAGGGTAGCCTCTTCACTTCGATCATGCGCAGCAGTGAGATGAAATCCACAGGTGTAAGGTCAGTAGACTTATGTAAACTTCTTAGCTCGGGTCATGAGATGAACATGAGACTCCAGCATTTGCCGCCACTGTTCATTTCGCTTGCCAGGTGTCGAAAGAACAAGATCATCAAGATCCAAAGGAACCAGTGCAGCTAGGTGCTTCAGTTGATGTCCGAGAAAACGGACAGCCAGAAGCAACGGACAGTAGGTGTTTTTTATTTATAAAAGCCATCAACTGGGAGGGAGCGACACGCTCTATGGTGCGGAAGTTTCAAAAGCACATCTCTCAGTTGATGGTGGCGGATTTCAAACAAAGCATTTCGGGTTCGTGGGTTCTATGGTTAAACAATTCTTATTGTCCGTTCTCCACTTTCTTTCCGTTCTCGCATTTGTGTAGTGAAGGGTTCATAAAAAGGTGGCAGTGGATCATGAGGGGAGCGAAAGGCGAAATAAGCAGACCCTCACATTCACTGTCATCTTTGTAAATCTAGATTTTTTTAAAGCACCGCATCAACAGCCAACTTCAACCATCAACGACGTGGTTGAAGTTCCCAGCAACAACAAGCAATGACAACACTGACATCAAATTTACGAGACCAAAAAAATATGAGACCCTCCCTCAGACCCTCACTTGACATAAAACTTAGGAGACCTTCAACCAACACCCCATAAACGAGCTTGCAGCAGAGGCTGCCACAGGCTTGTTCAAGCAGCTTTGGAATATGCCCGCATGACAATTAAGCGGTGAAGTGCATGCACGGGCTGAAAACATGAGACTGAGATTCATGAAAATTAAATGGTGACATTCTTGCACAGGCTGAAAACATGAGACTGAGATTCATGAAAATTAAATGTGACATTCTTGCACAGGATGAAAACCTGGGGCCTGAGTTTCATGAAAATGAAATAGTGAAGTGCTTGCACAGGATGAAAACCAGGGGCCTGAGTTTCATGAAAATGAAATAGTGAAGTTCTTGCACAGGATGAAAGCCTGGAGCCTGAGTTTTATGAGTGCCACCCTGGGATACCAGAAACGTTCCGCAAAGGTTTTCATTGGTTGCAGTTTGTACCTCACTGGGGGCTAAAAACCAGGTTGCCTGTCTAGAATGCTACAGCAACGGGTATTTAGATGTTTATTTGGTTGATTCAATCTGGCAATGCACCATGAAATTTAGCTCGGGATCGGAGATTTTTGTGGATAAGATCCATGGGGTGAGGTTGTAAAGAATGTGGTTTATGATAACGTGTTCACAGTAACCCTCGACAACACTCCCGAATAGATGCAAAAGGGGTGGTTTGTTCAAGACTGCAGTGACTACAGCTGCTCGAGAACCTGGCTTTGAGTATGCGAGTCTTGTTTGCTGATAAAATCAACGTGATGAGGTTACTTTGAAGGATTTGCAAGATTTGGTGCAGAATGCCCAGCTTTTGTAACAAACTTGTTGTGGGATGAATTCCATTGGACAAGGGTTAGTTGCTGATGACAGATAGTAAGATATTTTCTTAGATGTTTATTTGGTTGATTTATTCTGGCAATGGACCATGAAAATTAGCTCGGGATCGGAGATTTTTGTGGATAAGATCCATGGGGTGAGGTTGTAAAGAATGTGGTTTATGTTTACCACATGAAGGGGTCAGTTATGGGTGAACCAGCTCAATGAGTGCTTTGCAGCCCAGGCGATATCCTCGAACTTTTCGAGATTTAAGCGAGGTGATCTGGTGATCAAACAGGAATTGAACCGGTTGCTGGAACTTGACCAGCAGCATCACTCGAGCCGCCCCCTCCTCACCAGCGATGGGCGCATCCGACTTCGCAACCCTTCGACAGGAACCACCGAAGTCGGGATCCAATGGTCAGAACTGCTGGAAAGAGCACCGCAGTACTTTTCGCTGCGATATGATCGTATCAGGGCCCGCGAGGAATATGGAAAGGCGGTTCATGGAGAGATTGCTAGAATCGCAAGACAATTGGCAACACCACCGCACCTTAGGAATGTAACTTGACATGACTTGGCACGTTTTGGTCAGTGTGGCATCCGGAGGATGGTCATGTCAGTGGGTGAGGGGATTAGATCCTGCAGTCCAAGGTTTTGATTTTTTCCAACAGCGTAAGAATAGCTCCGGTGTGCACTGGTGCAGGCGCCGGGTCAGGTTCAACGAGGTTCTGGAGAAGGTTCCGAAGGTCCCGGAGAAGGTGTGGGAGGTTTTGGTGCAAAGCCATTCAGTTTCAACAGGGTTCCGGAGAAGGTTCCGGAGAAGGTTTCGGTGAAGGTCTGGGCAGAGCCAGGTTAGGTTCAACAGGGTTCCGGAGAAGGTTCCGGAGAAGGTTCCAGGAAGCCTTGGTGCAAAGCCAAGTCAGGTTCAACGGGGTCCGGAGAAGGTTGCGGAGCAGTCCCGGAGAAGGTTTTGGGAATCTGGGCCGCAGAAGGAGGTGGAAGTTCAGAGGCCCCCGACACCTATGAGGAGGTCAGTGAGCAAGAGTCCCTCGAGACCGTCCAGCTGAGTGCTGATGCCGACCACTCCATTGAGGTGATGAGGGCATGGTTGCAAAAAGAGGAATGTGGAGGCCTCACAGTAGCTCAGTCAGGCGCATTGCTGGCTTTGGCAGTGTTTAGAAGTGGCACCCCTGTTGGAAAGCTGTTGAGCCGGAACGTGCTGCCTGGGTCAGACGACGGCGGTAAAGGGACAAGGCAGCGGAGCCTGGTGCCCTTGCCGCTTTTGCCGGACTCAAGAGAAGCCTTGAAGGAGCTTTTCAACAGCGGGGAGTTCAGGCGCCTGGCTGGGACTTGGGGGACCAAGAAATGGAGCAAGGAGAAGGCAGCCCGAATGAGCAGAAAAACGGGTCTGCTTATTTGGCATGGGCTGGTTGTGACCCTCATCAATCATCTGTGGTCAGGAGGAGGTGAAAAGGCGGGGGTTTGCCTGGGCCCGCCAAGTAAGGCTCAGTCTCAGGCCCTGGACCGTTTGTAAATTTTTGTGCGAGACTATGTTGATGATACATCTGAGGTCCGGGAGAAGGTGCAACGTTCTCCCCTGCTTGGTGATTGGGGTAGCAAGCTGGCTGATGTCAGGATCTCTTATCATGGGGAGGTTGTTGAGAAGTCACAGCACTTGACGCTGGACCAGATAAGGCCAGGCCTCCCCCCGGCTGGCTATGGAGCTAGCGTGCCTTTGGCGGAACTATGCGACGGAGAGCTCAAGGAAAAGCTGATGAACCCTGGGTCAAATGTGCTGAAAGACGAGGATCTGCCGGCTGACGTACCTCGCCCGAAGGTACAAGCTTCCCGGGAACAATGGAACATGATCGTGAAGGACCTCTATGAAAGAGGTCTAGTGGAAGCAGTAGAGCAGCCGCTGCTTGTGAGGGGCCGACCCGTCCTGAACGGCTCTTTCGGGGTGATTAAACCCGGCAAATTCCTTGAAGACGAGAGGCCCGTGCTCCGCCTTATAATGGATTTCAGAGGCACCAATTCAGTGAGCAAGGTGCTGACTGGAGATGTTCGTAGCTTGGCTGGTGCACCAGCTTTGCAGCACCTTGTACTCCTGGAGGGGCGAGTATTGAGGATGTCTGCTGATGACCTTGTATCAGCTTTTTATTTGTTCGCCATGCCTCCAGGGTGGAGCCAGATGATGGCTTTCAGCATGAAGGTCCCGTGGACGGTGTTGGGCGTTGAGAAAGAGGGCGATGTGTACGTCGGCGCAAAAGTTTTGCCGATGGGATGGTCGTCGGCTGTTGGCGTACTCCAGCACGCCCATAGGCGCCTAGCCCTGCGGTCACCGTTGGCCGGGGCAGGCCTTTTGGGGCGCTGCGAAATCAGGCGTGACGCCATCTTCCCCGACCTGGAAGAAGCCCTCTGGTCACTGTACTTGGATGACTCGAATCTGATTGAGGTGATGACAAAGAAGGTGGCAAAAGAGCTTGAGGGGCGTCCATCAGAGGAACAAGAGCACCTCAGGAGGGCATACCGTCACTGGGGGATTCCGGTGTCGCTGGACAAGGCCCTGATTCGAGCAAACTCAGCAGAGAAGCTGGGGGCAGTCATAGACGGAGATGGAGGAGTTCTGAAGACCTCCACCCGACGGGTGTATAACAACTATGTAATGCCCGCTGGGAACCCATCATGCTTCTAGCCAAATGCAAAAAAAAGCAACTGTTTCAGTGGCACATCGCTGCATTTGATGCAGTGCTTGCCACTTAACCGGTGCATGGCCGTGCATTCTGCGCATAGCTGTCCGCTGTATCCTTCGTGCATTTTTTGCAAAACTGCTGTCACATGCTGTCACCAAGAAATAAAATAGAACTGCCATGAATTCCGTGTCGACGTTGGTCAATGGCATATATGAACATATATATAATATATACATATAAATGTGCATTAAAAAAAATAAATATATATATATATATACACACATATTATGATATTCTCTGCAACATGTTGGATGAAAAGCTGCAGTGACAGCTAGTGTGACTTCTCCCATGAGGCACGTGTAGCTGCATCTTTTGGGCCAAGCATCCTTCAGCACAGCTGGAGTTTACACAGCGTTCAGCCTCAAAACATTGGTAGATCTTCTCAGATCCTTGCCGTCGAAAATAGCCACGTTCTACCGGTGGCGGTGGCAAGCGCAGACACCTCAGACTTGCACAGATCAACGATCTACCTTTTTGATCCTTTTTGATCTTTGGATGTTCATTAAATCTTGCAGGCTTTTAGATGCCAAAGATGGGTTGATGATCATGTTTTCTATCAATCTGCTTTAGTAAATGACCCTTATATGTTTTCTATCAAACTGCTTTAGTAAGCTCGGCTTGAAAAGTTGAGATTGAAACTCTTATGACTCAGTTGGTTGGCTCGCAGCATCTTCCCAAAGCAAAAGGCCGGACTCGAAGCTAAAAGCCATGTAGAACCCTCGATGCAGCGAGTCCTACGTTTCCTTTGGCTCTGAGCCGTATCTTGGGTCGACCAAAAAAAGGGCTTTACCCCAAGCAGATCTCAGCATTCTGAATAACCTCCTGGTTTCGCATGATTTGTTTGGTGGAACGGCATGTGTTTTTTCTCCGTTTTCTGTTATAGCGATATAAGATGATATAAGTGTATCGAGTTTAAGCCCAGCCCCCAAGGACAGCTGACACGCCTGAAGTCCTGGAACTTGAGCTTGCAGGTCCTCCAGCGCCATTGGAGGTGCCACTTGCGATCAATGATGCTGGCGTAGTGATCCTACCCAAAAGCTTGACTGAAGGAACCGGCTTAAGCCATCAGAAAAACAGCTCCAGGAGAAGCCAAAGACATTCTCCGTGAAAGGGGTGTTGCGCCCATTTGTGCCGCACCGCACCAAGGCACGGGTCGATTTCGGTTGGAAAGCACCAAATATTCAGGTCGAAGCGCCATGTTTGCGCCGTGAGTGGCAGGAGTATTGCATCCGCCCGTGGACGTCTTAGGGACATATGACTTGAAGAAGAATTTTTTGGACTGACTCGGATTGGATGATTTTTTTTTGTGCCAAAATTGACAACTTGAAACTCAGTTGGTGGAGATCCGTGAAGTCCGAGGCCAAGTCTCATCTCCTGGCCCGCAGGCATGTCACCCAAATCCGGTGGAAGGAGCGCAGCTCTCGTATTTTGTCGCTTTCGGCCATGGCTTCTTACAGCGCCCAGGAGATTGAAGACTCCAAGATGTTGGACGATCCCACGAAAAGGGAGGTCAAGGTGCCTTTTTTTGAGAACCGCACCGTTTTTGTTTTTCAAAACTGAAGTCGATAGATTTCAAAACCAAGTCATTCAAATTTAGGCCCTGACGGTCAACATTATGAGGTCTTGGACATCGACATGAGAATAGCACATTCTCAACTTTGGTGGGTGAGTTGTAGTTTCCACATCGAAATGTTGAAAGCACCAACCGCTGGTGGTTTGAAGCTGTTCATGTTGATTTCAGACATGGGATGGTTACCCCAATCAGAGCAGGTTGAAACAGGTTGAACACGTCGAAACCATCAGAGGTTTCGACCATTTTTGACCTGAAACCTTTGGACACCTTGCATGTGGAGCGCGAAACCGTACCGCTTCACATCAAGCGTCGCTATGTCCCAATGGCAACTTGGCACTTGGGAAGGCGATCTGAAGTTGGCGGTTTAGGCAAAGTATACACCATGTAAACACGAGGATGGAGCGAATTTATTACGTATACAATGTTCATCAATATTCTAAGACAAGTAGGTGAGTAGGTGCATCAATTTAAGTTTACAGGATTGGATTGTCTTAATCCATGATGCGTGTGATCAAGATTTTCAGACGCCTGTTGCACATAGTTTGGTCATGTTTGGTCTATGAAATTTGATGGGCCAAAGTCAGGGGTTAATCATCACAAGTGGTTGACACATCAGAAACATCCACATGAAGCAGCCATTAGTGATGAATGGTGTTGACTGGTGTTTGATTGGTGTTTGATTGGTGCATGATGCATCATCCCAATCCAAAACTGCACTAACCATCCGAGGCACGTGTCTACGCAAAGGATGACTGGCCCATTTGTGAACAGGCTGGACTTTGAAGGTATAAGAGACTGCAAAACATAATGTCTCAAGATCTTGATAACAAGAACTAATTACTTAAATCAGCTAGCATGAAGTCTAACCTTGCCCATCCTAGCCCTATTCTTTGGTTCTTGCTGTTTGAACAACTTTTAACCAGAACTTTTGGGCGCAATTTTTGTTTCGTGCACTTCAGCCAGCTTGTTTCATCCAGGTGAAAGGCTGCTTCAAAGGACTGGCAAAGATGTGCCGCAACGCGGCCGCGTCTCGGCGTTTTTTGGCCCGGGAAACCGGTGCGTTTCTCAGGCTGACAGCTTTTTGGCGGATGGTGACTTCATGGCCTGCCAAGGACTATATGATGGATTTCAAGCACACAAAGGTGCAGAGCAGTGAAAAGATGCTGCTCGACTATCATTTGAGTTGC
Organism: Cladocopium goreaui; assembly: GCA_947184155.2. NCBI lineage: Eukaryota > Dinophyceae > Suessiales > Symbiodiniaceae > Cladocopium > Cladocopium goreaui. The sequence goes on from CAMXCT020004469.1 coordinate 221,245, forward strand.
CGCTAAGAAAGAGACCTTGCCTTGAAACTGGGTCTCGTCTGATTGGTTACTTGGCTCCTGTGGTTCAAAACCCGAGAGTTGCCAGTTTGAACATGCTGAAAATTCGATAGATCCGTTTGGTCAAATCTGCTTTGAAACAGGGTTACCTGCAAAAGTTTGCTTCAAAATGGCAGTGTTTTCATTGAAGAAGTCTTCAAAATGACAGTGTTTTTATTGGAAGAAGTCGGGTGGCCCTGTAATTTGACCCGGCTAAACAGCTGTGGTTCTGACAGAGTTGATGCTCTGAATGACGTCAAATTACATCAATCTCTGAATCAGAAACCACCGTTTATGTTTCCTGGATGTGCCTCCTTGGCAGATCTCCTCCTGTATGGGGAACCCCGAACAAAACCACCGAATCGCCAAACCCGTGATGATGGGTACACGGCGGCATGCTATTTTTTAGTCCATACCGCCTATAGCATTGATATAAATATTCAACTATTATTGGGCCAGCATATCATGTACCAATTCACCTGGTGGTTTTGGCGGTAGTGTGTTTGAAGGTTGCTACGCGTGCGGAGAAGACACTTTGAGGCTCTCCCGTCGCACTCCGAGGAGTGCGACTGAAACTCCCCATCCAAACGGCTAGTGACAAAAGAAGAACCGGAGTGCAGGTCTAAGGACTGATTGCACTTTTTAGTGCTCTCCATTCTGAGGGGTTTTATGAATATTCTACGGCATACCCGATTTGAATACGCTTATGATTGAAAGATTAGTTTTCATGCATTAAGTCTTACGGTACATTATTTTACGATTTAGCCGACTATTATTGAGGATATTCTATTCATCCAACTATTTGCAGTTTACACCATTCCACCAAGTTCGCCATTGACAAACGAGCTGCATCCGTGGAGACATGCCACGCAACCAAGGTCGCAAAGGCTCTTCGAAAGGAAGGCGCGAAATGGCACGAAACTTTTTTCAGGTGACATGTGGTGGCATCTAAAAACTGAATAAAAATTGGAATGAATCCCTTGAACCATCTTAAACCTAAGCCTGGCGTTTCAGGAGAGTAGCTGTTTGGACCATGTCTGAAATCTCCTGGAGCCCATCAGCTTTGTTAGGCAGGGAGGTGTCGGAGGACGTGACAGAGACAGGCTCGGGGCGTTTTTTCAAGATTTCAGGGTTGCATCCAGGAAACATGTTGTCAAATGTCAGTGGTTTGTGGTTTCATCTTTACTCATCGTTTTAACATACTATGGGATGCACACATATGTTTCTTTTACCTCTCCTTTGGGCATCCCCCCAAGAATTTGGAGTTGGTCGCCAGGGACACAGAGTGGTGATTGATGTGCCAGGCCCGGGGTTTGTATAGATTCACAAGGAGTGGTCTTGGCAAGTAACACCAAAATAGCCAAGCATAATCGCAAGATGGTGGAAACATATGGAAACTGTACATATTTTTTGCGGGTTCCTACCCTTGAGATAACTTTGGTACATGATCCACAGATGATTGGTGATGAAATCATCCATTGGAGGGCGATGCACCATTTTCCTTAAAGCGGCGCAGGAGAGCAGTGGCAAATGGCCCTTATCAAAAATGACGCCAACTTCTCAGTTTAGAGGTAGAAGTGGTTTCAATGGTCAACCAAAAAAATTGCCAGGCAGGGGGGCCCAAGTTTCGAAAACACAATAAAACACACCGGTCCTTTGAATATAACTAGACCTCTTACCTCGTTTTCTGTTCTTTTTTCCGAAGTCATTGGTGCAGGGCCAGGTCAGGACAGGGTTTCCAGCGCTTGGCTTGGCAGCACGCTTCAGAAAGATTTCTAAAAATAAAACGTTGCGGCTGTTGGGGATACCACCGAAGATTATTTTCATTGTTCTGTCTTCTTGGTTTTGAAATTTCGGAGAGTGCTAGTACTTTTTCCTTGTCTCCAATTTGCTCAAGGAATTCTTGCAGTTGGTGCGAGATATTCCCAGAGCAAGCGTGGACACGATTGAGCAGATTGCTGGTGCAGCTGCTTCGTCTGAAATGCCCGCAGGCAAGAAGGTCCCAACAAACAAATCTTAGGAGTTGGAGAGTTTTGAGTTGATTAAGAGAGCCAACTGCAGTTTATTTGTTTGCCGGCTGTCGGGTTGAAGAGGAGTGAAGAAGAAACCAATGTTTTGGCACTTCTTGTTTTGGTTCTCTGTTTGGAAACGTTTACTGTAACTTGGTAAACCTTGAGATCATGCGGATCCGACAGTCCTTGGGCTTGAGGGGAACAAGCCCTTTTGGTCAGAGATGTTAGAAAACCCCAATCGATCAACAAGATCGCAAAATTTGGTCTTGAGATGCTTGAGGGACTAGCATCTTTTTCTGTCTGGTGGACCGGGCAGAGATGGCAGAGACTTCAATCGATCAAGAAGGTCGCGTGAGCAGGGAAAATGTCAGAAACAACATGTGTCCCGGGAGATCAGAATCAGAGCAGTGTTTCGAAGCTTTTGCCAGGCTATGTACCTCAATGGTCTGGTTTTTATCCAGGGTGCACGGTCTAAGGTTGTTTTTTATATGCACCTCAGTGCTAGGGTTTTCATCTACAGGGCACGGTTAAAAATTAATAAACGCAGATAAAAAATTAGGCTTGACCCCAAAACCTATCCCCTCATGTAACCTCAGTACAATTTTTTATTAGGCCTCAAATTTTGGGTTGGAACCTGGTTTTCATCCAGTTCCCCTAGATAAAATCCATGTCCAAACCCTAAAGGGAGCACCACACGGGGATTATATATATATATGCCGGCATGAAAACTGTGAAATTGCAAAAACATATGTTTTTACCAGAAAATCTACATGTACAGAAAATCGATAAATAGAAAAATCTAAGTGTGTATGCGTGTAAGAATTTACAAATATTTTTTGAAATAGATATAGAAATTTATTTATATTCAAATATTTTGAAAAATATCGAAAATATTGATATATTGCATATATATATATAAGACAAATATATTGAACTACATGTGGAATAATACACCAAACAAATATTTCTAAATATGCATACGTATTTACACAGTATATATATATATATATTCATTCCTATCTATTCAACAAAGGTCATATGTGTTTCCAAAATAAAATAAAACAATTTTCCAGTTTGCCCAAGGGGGGGTCGGTAAATTGGAGCCAAAAAAGTGCAAAAACTGGTGTAAAATCATAGTTTCAGATCCCAAACCTTGTGAAAACTGGTGAAAATTGCTGTGGAATCAAGAGTTCACATGCAAAACATGATCAAAACTGGTGTGAAACCACAATTTGGGAAGGAAGAGCTTTTCAAAACTGGTGTAAAATTGCAATTTTGCAGCTCAAAACGTGTGAGGGTATAACCACTCACAAAACAGCAGGTACCAAACAAACTGGGCATGAATAAAACGTTTCAAACCACAACAAGCTGTGGGTGAAATAATGTTTTTGACAGTGGTTGTATCCTGACAAAATTTTACATACCGTATCTGGTGTTCAAAAATCCAACACCATTCCCTGTATTTATCGGCCCGCCCTGCCTTCCTCCTGTGTGTATGAAAACATGTAACATGCTGGAAGCAGTATGGTGCAGGCTATGGTGCTCCAAAAATTTCACGACATGAGTTTTGTAAGGGAAAGTTACCAAAAAAAGGGGCCCTAGGACTCCCAATCAACATCGGCAAGGCATGGCTCTGAAACGCATAGAACCAAACCCGATATACGAGCCGTCTCACCGTGGCTCATTTGCTCGCTTTGAAACGCATATAGAACTATAGAACCAGAACCAAACCCTATACGAACCGTTAGCCAAGCTTCAAAGGCCAGCTACAAGCCTCCAAAACGTACATTCCGCCACACTGAATCAGCATGCCAGAGAAAACTTCGAAAACGCATGTTCCACCACACTGAAACAGCATGGCAGTCAGGGACAGATACAGATCGTGCCTTCGAAGGGCAGCTGGTCGTGGCGCATGTGCTCGCTTTGAAACGCATAAAGAACCAAACCCTATACGAGCCTTCAGCCAAGCTTCTCACAGGCCAGCTACAAGCCTCCAAAACGTACGTTCGCCACACTGAAACAGCATGGCAGTGAGGGACGGATCGTGCTCGCTTTGAAACGCACATAGAACCAAACCCTATACGAGCCGTCAGCCAACTTTCAAAGGCCAGCTACAAGCCCCCAGCTGGTCGTGGCGCATTTGCTCGCTCTGAAACGCATTTTGAACCAAACCCTATACAAGCCGCTAGCGTGCCAGTGAAAGCTTCCAAATTGCACGTTCGGCCACACGAAGCAGCATGGTGGGACGGATCGTGCGATCGAATGGCAGCTCGTCGTGGCGCATATGCTCGCTTTGAAACGCGTTTAGAACCAAACCCTATAAACGAACGTTCCGCCACACTGAAACAGCATGGTAGAGAGGGACGGATATGGCCTTCGAAGCGATGCTGGCCGTGGCTCATTTGCCCGCTTTGAAACATTTAGAACCAAACCCTATACGAGCCGTCAGCCAGCCTTCAAAGGCCAGCTACAAGCCTCCAAAACGCACGCCTTCGAAGGGTAGCTGATCGTGGCTCATTTGCTCGCTTTGAAACATTTAGAACCAAACCCTATACGAGCCGTCAGCCAACCTTCAAAGGCCAGCTACAAGCCTCCAAAACGCATGCCTTCGAAGGGTAGCTGGTCGTGGCTCATTTGCTCGCTTTGAAACATTTAGAACCAAACCCTGTATGAGCTGTCAGCCACCCTTCAAAGGCCCGCTACAAGCCTCCAAAACGCATGTCTTCGAAGGGTAGCTGGTCGTGGCTCATTTGCTCGCTTTGAAAAATTTAGGTCCAAACCCTATACGAGCCGTCAGCCAGCCTTCAAAGGCCAGCTACACGCCTCCAAAACGCAAGCCTTCGAAGGGTAGCTGGTCGGGGCTCATTTGCTCGCTTTGAAACACTTAGAACCAAACCCTATACGAGCCGTCAGCCTTCAAAGGCCAGCTACAAGCCTCCAAATTTTACGCCTTCGAAGGGTAGCTGGTCATGGCTCATTTGCTCGCTTTGAAACATTTAGAACCAAACCCTATACGAGCCGTCAGCCAAGCTTCAAAGGCCAGCTGCAAGCCTCCAAAATGTTTGTTCCACCACACTGAAGCAGCAGGCAAGTGAGGGACGGATCGTGCGTTCTCGGGTGGGGCCAGCATGGGCCAGCTACAAATACGACGTGCTGTCAGCTCGTGAACTGCTTGCCAATGAAGGAGAGCAGGTCGCTGATGATGCTTCGCTGTCTCGGCGCCTCCCCCTGCAATGGCAACGGCAGGGGTCGGCGGATTTCATGTATAGATCAACTGAGCTATCTAGGGCGCCCCACATTGTAGGGACGAATGCGCAAATTCTGTGTTGACTGCCTGCAATTCAGTAGTCCCCTGACTCACCGAGACCCACGAACAATGGAAAGTGACGCTGAGAAGGGGGCAATACTAAGAATGTGCCTCTTAGCGGGTTGCGGGATAACCATTCATACCAGTAGTACCGCACAAGGCGGTGGCGGAAGTTTCAAAAATAGGAGACCTATAGGAGAGGTTGGTTGTTGTGAATCAGGGATGGCAAAGCGAATCCACTGATGGACCGAAAGGTGCTTGAGGTCTCCTCTCTGTCTCTCTCTTTCTCTGACTATCTACCTACCTATCTATCTTCTATGTATCTATCTATCCATTTATCTATCTATCTATCTAGCTATCTATCTCTCTTTCATCTAATTACCTATCTACCTATCTACCTATCTATCTATCTAACTATCTATTTATCTATCTATCTATCTATCTCTCTCTCTCTCTCTTTCATCTGTCTATCTGTCTAGCTGTCTACCTGTCTATCTATCTATCTATCTGTCTATCTGTCTATCTGTTTATCTGTCTATCTGTCTATCTGTCTATCTGTCTATCTGTCTATCTGTCTACCTGTCTATCTGTGGTGCAGTGTCATTCAGTGTATTGTAGTGTAGTGTAATGTAGTGTAGTGTAGTGGAGTGTAGTGGAATGTAGTGTAGTGTAGTGTAGTGTAATGTAGTGTAGTGTAGTGTAATTTAGTGTAGCGGAGTGTAGTGGAGTGTAGTTGTGTAGTTGTAGTTGTAGTGTTGTGGAGCGTTGTGTAGTGTGATGTAGTTTAGTGGAGTGTAGTGTAATTTAATGTAGTGTAGTGTAGTGGAGCGTAGTGTAGTGTAATGTAGTGTAGTGAAATTGAATGTAGTGGAGTGTAGTGGAGTGTAGTCTAGTTGTGTAGTTGTAGTTGTAGTGTTGTGGAGTGTAGTGTAGTGTAATGTAGTGTAGTATAGTGGAGTGTGGTGTAATGTAACGTAGTGTAGTGTAGTGAAGCGAAGCGGCGAAGCGACATCTGAACCTCCAAAAGTGGTCCGAACCCCTAGTGTTTTGTACATTTTGACTTCGAAATGTGCTTCGTGCCACAACGGCGTGCACTTTTTCAACATCCGAACTTCCAAGAGTGGCGCGAACATGTGGTGTTTTGTACATTTTGAATTGGAAATGTGCTTCGCGCCACAACGGCGTGCACTTTTTCGACATCTCAACTTCCAAAAGTGGTCCGACCATGGTGTGGTTTGTACCTTTTCACTTCGAAATGTGCTTCGCGCCACAACGGCGTGCAATTTTTCATCTCTCATCTGGCCAGCTGGCTCCGCACCCGCCGCTTTAGCGAGGCTACTTTTCGACTCTCCGGAGCCACAAATCATTTGAAAAACACAGTGTTTCGCGACTTTCCTACCTTTTCGCGCATCTGCATCTTCTTTCTTCTGACTCTTTCTCTTCTACTCTTCTCTCTTCTAATCTTTCTCTTCTCTCTGCCTCTGCCCTACTCTGCTTTTCATCTGTCCATATTGTCGGAAGTTTGACTTCTAAACTTCCTTCGGTCATATCCCTTGGATTAAATATGATCAAACATCATGGTTTTCATTGGTTTCATTGTTTAAATCCCTTCGTTGTTGGTTCCGATCGCTCAACTCATTAAACATCATTTGGATATTTTTGGATGCTCAATAATTTTGACCCATACTCTTCTCAAAATCCAGTTAGGTCGTATTGAACCATATTGAAACTACATATGTTCGATGGTGAATCCCGTTGAAGTCCCTTTAGACCCCAAGAAAAAACACGCCAAAAACTCCACGGCCCAACCCCTTGGGATGTGTCGCAGTGGAGGCGTTGCTTCAAGAAACCACTCAGCTGCATGAGATGCAACTGACCCTGGAAACGGGATACCAGGAGCGCTGGGTCTGAAAATGGGATACCATATAAATTCCATATAGTATACCCCCATGTACCCCCATTTATTGGCCATTGAATGGGACAAAAATGATGGTTATGTAGACTATAACCAATGGAGTTGGGATGCCACCATTTTCAGACGAAACCAATTGTCCAGCAACGGGGGTTCTTACACTTCAGTGTCATCAAACGTGGCTGGGAAATCCAAAAACAAATTATTGTAGCTGGGAAAATCATCAAACTAAATGCGAGATTTTCAATTGCCACCTTTGATGCCAAATACAAAATAATAAAGGTCTATAAAAACACATTTGGATTTAAGCAGAACATTTTGGGGACTTAAGCAAAACACAATTTAACTGTAACGGGGATTTAAGCAAGAACATTTGGATATAACGAATTTAAGTGGACAACATTTGGATTTGACCAACAAAAGGGTACAAAAGGCAGATTTGACGAGGGAAAGTGATAATTTTCACCAACAGAAATTGCGCGTTCATCACGGACACATTGGGATTTTACCAAGGGGCGCGGCGATTTTGAAGCGGCAAAACATGATTTGACCATGAACAACTGCAGACTTAACCGAAGTGGAACTGGTTACATATAGCGTAGAAACTCGTTTTCGGAAGCCGGGTGTTGCCGAAGTGACCCATGATTTACTTCAAACATTTTCAAACTATCTGCAGCATATGGAAATGAAAACTGAGACGCAGATCCTGAGATGATCAAACCATTGGGATTTTTTGGACCGAAATATGTTTGGATGTGCCATAGATGTCCTTTATCTACTGGTCAGTTGGGTTCATATCTGCATACCTGGATCTTCGAAAGGACACCAAATGATTTATTGTCCGTTTGTAAAATTTCTGCCCTTAGGGCGGATTTCTTGTGAAGGAGCTGGAAATGGTCATTTTTTTGACTACTGTGGTCAATTTTGGATTTCGTACCTTTTGGGCTGATCTTACTCTACTTTGCGTAAAAATGTGTCGTTTTTCTGGGCGGAAATTCCCAGATATTCATTAAGTTTCCCATTTGGGAATGTGGGAAACCCAACAAAAGAAACTTCCCATTTGGGATGATTCTTACCAGCCATAAAATGATGGTAGGGATGGATTATCGCATTGGGTTTCCCGCGTGTGAGAGAGAGAGAGAGAGAGTGAGAGAGTGGATGGTTTGTGATCTCATTGTCCTCAGGATTGCCATGATATCCATTGAACACCATTGCCTTTCATTTTAGCATCAGCTTAGCAACCATGTAGCCCTTGGTTACCAAAAAAACGATTCCTTCTGCCTCAGCTGCTAAGAACGCTGACCTAACTTTGCCTGTGAAAACTGCAGTGCTCTCGTTTCTGTCCACCTTCAGGTCAAAGATCTAATCTAAGACTTCTCCCAAACGGTCATGTAATGCCTCCTCAAGGTACCTCTCATCAAGCACCTAAAGAATTACATTTTGGCCTCCGGCAGCTTCTATGATGAACGGTTGCAAGACACTTATGTGATAGATTGTTTCATTGTTTTTTTGTTGTGATGAGCATATATATATAGATGTGAATAGAACAATACATCCAATATCATCTAATAGTCATTATTAGATTGGAATTGACATGGGATGATCGGATGAATAGAATAATTATATTCGTCAGAACAGCTGCGATGCACTCCACTTGACAACCTGGCAGATATCGACCTCACACTCGGCTATTGGTCATCGGCTCATCGGTCATCGGATATGCTTCTCATCGCAGGAGCTCAACAAGCAGCGTCGCAGTATGGACTCCCTACGGTGCCGGGCCAGGGTTTGGATGGGAATGTGGTGTAGTTTTTCAGGGGGGAAACCCTGTTGTACCTGGGGAAACACCTCCCTTTTTCATGGTGACCATGGGGACGGCGGATGTTGGGCATCCCCAGGGCCCACCATGGAGGTTCTTCCCAGGCATGACGTACGGGTCCGCGCCAAAGGCAGGGAGTTGAACGGCAGCAGAAGAGTTTAGAGGCGATCCAAGCGGAGAATTCCAGGCGATCCAACGGGTGCCGCAACAGGGGATAGAGAACTGCCGATTCGAATGAGATTTTGTCACGGGATATACCGTAATAATATGTAAGAATGGTAAATATGAATATGAATATCCATTAATTAATAGTGATGAATAGTGGCATTCCAGGATTACTATTACTCTTTGGTTATTTAGCTATGGAAGCCATGGCCCTAAGAAATAGATGATGAACATGATGATTTACCTATTTAAAATCATGGTGATTTCATAGCTACGTTACATTGCCAGAGGGTATAAGTTAAATATGAATCTAGCACGGTAAGTAGGCTTAGTCCACTTCCAACTGGGGTGAACTAATCCACTTTCTAACTGGGGTGAACCACCAACTCAGCATATGTTTGGGGCCTTTGCTTTATCTTGCATGGCCTCTCCAATTATTGATACGGATGAAAGGTACGCACCCATCTTATGCGACACTTATGTGGTTCCGGTAAATGATGGTTTTCAAAGGTTTTGGACACTTTGTACATCCCAAAGTCGCCGAGACCTTCGTAGCTACTAGTTGTACATCCAGTACATCAAAATTCTCTGGGCTTTGGGGACCTCAGTACGTCGACGTATACCCTTTTGAGATTGGAGACCCCAGTACACATGATGCCCAAAGTCATTCCATGCAGATCACTAAAATAGGTTGACCTCCCTATTTTTTGCAAGTGGAATCCGACTTTCAAAAGCCGAAATTCAATTTGTTGTTGCTAAAATTCTTCCCTTTCCTTGCTTGAATCCATTGAAATCCCATGGAACCCCATTGAAATCCATTGAAAATCTCAGGTTTTTTGGGCAACTTCTCCCCGTTGTTCTCCATGTCGGATCCAGGCTCAAGGGGGAAGTACTGGAGCTGCGACAGAAGTGCCAGGCGGGAGGGACCAAGGACTGGTGGTGCAGGATGGGGGTGACTTATGCAGTTGGAGATTTAATGAATATTCAATGGGTTTCAGCAGGATTTCATAGGGATTCAAGGGGTTTAATTGGGATTTACTAGGGATTTATATAATGGCAATTTATGTGCAGTTGGGGTGAAAAATGGGTATAGTGGAATCTAATGACCTCCATAAGTTGGGATATGGCGCCCCCACTACTATGATTAGAACTAACCAACTTATTAGTGGAACAGCACCCCAAAAAATCACTGATGATTTTGTCAAGCTACCCTCCGGTGTCATCAAACATGGCTGGGAAATCATCTATAAATGTAGGTTTCTAGCTTGGCAAGTCATCTTAGTTGATTTTTGTAAAGCTATTTTAGCTGGGTCATGAAAACCCATACAGTAGAGGGTATTTACATACCAAGCAGAATTTCATATGATGGGATACGGAAGTTTTTAGAGCTCATTTTTTAATATCGGGGATTTCCATAAATGGGGGTACCCAATAGCTGGATGGTTTATAATGGAAAATCCTATTAAAATGGATGATTTCGGGGTACCCCCATGACTTAGGAAACCTCCATATAGAGGTAAAATTGTGGGAAATAAATATACCGCTCATAGATAGATAAAACACATGGGAAATGGATGAAATTTGGTGAATCGTTTGTTTTTTTTTTGCGGGTTGCTTTGTTTGGTATAGATGTTCAATTTTTAGGTAGTATAGTATACATGGTGAATGTCTGACTGTTTTTACATTAGTGTAGGAATATTCCATGCCCAGCTAGAAGCTATTGGACTTTTTTGCCAGAAGACAAGAGGTTGGAGCCACAGATCTAAGGACTCCGATGGAGTTTTACCTGATGTCACTAGCGAAAGTTAGGATGTTGCCGCAACATGATGTACCCAAGAAACGCCAGAATTCATTCCTAACCAACAGTGGGTGTTTATCACCAACAGGGTATTTGGCAACCAAACCAACAGCAGGGAAAGTTTGTTGGTATCACTGCTGGTCCAGTCGTTGAACATGGTTTTGTTTCGCCAATCACTGACCAACATGGTAATGATTTCAAAATTGTGAGCGGCCGACCAATTTTTGGCCATCTCTTATTTATTTCTGTCATCTTCATTAAAGTGCTACTTCTGTCCACATATTCGCCAAGATATTCTGTACTATATCCTCATCATACTGTAATTTTCAGGGGTCATGACCATCCATTTTACCATGTCACAGCCTCTAGGAATCTCACCTGTCAAGAAAAGGTTGGCTTGCCAAAGGACACTCTTATGATCCATGGACTAACTTAGCTGCTTAGTAACCCCACGGAACCCCAAACATAACTGAATATAGAATGGATATAGAATGGATAATAACCCACTTGAATAATATAATTTTAATGTACTAACCAGTCAACGTATATACGAGCTAGTACCCCACGTGCCGTTTTTTCATGCATTAAAAAACAACCCACTCACCACTTCTTTCAACCAACTCGCCCATCGAGTCGAAGAGCGGACGAGTTACGCATTTTGATGGACTCATATATATATAATTATATATATATGTTCTACAATATATAAATTACATATAGTGGATTTTCCATGGATTTTTCGCATAGTAATTTGATATGTTCCATGATATGTGAAAATATTAATGTTCCATGGATTTCCACCGGGCAGTGGTTCCACTATCTTTCTATTTCGAACTGCATAGGTAATTTTTTCGACATTTAAATATGGAGGGCGGGGACCGCGAGGCCCCCGGTCTGTTTAAATGAATTGGATTCCGTATGTTTAAATGGCTGGGCGGGCCAAGGAAAACATTCCCATAGTCTAAAATACCTGTTCGTATGTTTAAAAATCCGTATATTTAAATGTAGTTACCGTAGTTGTAAGGGCCCCATATCCCAACTTATGGAGGCTAAAATTGCAAGCTTCCCATAGTTATACCCATCAATAACCATTCATAACCAGTGATAGCCATTATATAATAGCTATTCATCACCATTATCAACTCGTAGCGACTCATATTTCACCCTAGTCCTGCCCCACGTCATATTTCGGGTCACTCCATGTCACTCACTTTTGCGCTCATCCCTGATGGGATGATATTGCCAAACAACACATGACCTTTTCCACTTGGGACACCAATCAAAAAGTTGCATACATATAGTTTTACTATATCCACAATCTCATCTGAACATCCAATAGCTATACCGTAACTATACCATAGTTTTACATTTATATAGTTGTACATAATTATACCATACCACATATAGATACATATAGTTGTACAATGTTGTACATAATTATACCATACCACATATAGGCACTATAGGCACTATAGGCACTATAGGCACTATAGGCACTATAGAGGCTATTTTTCCAATCCCATTGGAAAAGTCCGGCCTAACGGTGCCATTTTTCAAACCAGGTGCAAGTGGCCCAGAATGCCACCCTGAGCCAGGGCATCGCACAGCGGCGGCAGGCGCGACATTTATGGACATTGAGTGAGATATCTAATGGACATGTTATGACAGCATTTCATGGGATTTTCTAGACATTTTGATGGGATTTTATGGGTTTTTTGGGAGTTCAATGGGTTTTTTTTGACTTAGGAACTTACCCTCTGGTCACTGCAACGTCACTCTGATGATTAGGATTAGCGATGATAAGGGGAATGATCCCCAAATGACCAAACATTTGTGAATTACTGTAAGCAAAAACATAGTGGAACGTCACAGTTTAATGGAACGTACTGCTTGATTTGGCTCGAGATGTATTGCAATTGTTCAGCTTCGATTTGTCATTGTTTTTCATAGACGCTTCAAGTAACTGTGGCCCCACTTGGCGGAAATAAACGAAAGAAACTTGAACTGGAAAAGTCCCGCAAAGTAGGGGACTTGAAACGTTTGGCCCAGAAAACTCTTGGAAAAAGCTCCCTGAGTCTTGTCACTGGTGAAGGATTTGTCCTAAAAGATCCTGGGAAATCACTCGAAGCTTGCAGGGGTGTCAGATGGAGACCACCTGACTGCAGTTGTACAGAAGGGAAAGTTAGCCGCAACAGCAGTGGCTTTTGCATTGTGGTCTGATGGAGGCGATCAAATCGTTACCTGGGGCCACGACAAGTTCAGCTGCAATTGCTCTGCAATCCAGGACCTTGGAAGTGTTCAGCTGGTCCAGGGCACTAGATCGGCTTGACCAGCGCCGCCGACTGACCCCGAGTTCCTAGCTGGGGCCTTTGCTGCCATCCTGGAAGATGGCTCAGTTCTGACGTGGGGCAATCCAAAGTGCGGTGGCGATAGCGCTGGAGCCCGCGATTAGCTCAGGACTGTGCAGCAGGTCCAGGCCACATGTTCTGCGTTTGCTGCAATCCTGTCAGATGGTTCTGTCGTTACGTGGGGCGATCCAGACTATGGCAGTGACAGCTCTGCAGTCGAAGATCAACTCAGGAATGTCAAGCAGATTGAGGCCAATGACGGTGCATTTGCGGCGATCCTGGCAGATGGATCAGTGGTGACTTGGGGCCTCGTAGGTCCTGAGGATTGTGGTGCCAATAGCTCTGCAATCCAACATCAGCTCAGGAGTGTCCAGCAGATTCGAGCTACAAGTTTTGCGTTTGCTGCCATCCTCGCAGATTGATCAGTGGTGACTTGGGGCGATCCAGATGAAAGTGGTGATAGCTCCAAAGTTCAACACAAGCTTCGGAGGGTCCAGCATGTTCAATCTACAAGTGGTGCCTTTGCTACCATATTGGATAATGGCTCGGTTGTGATGTGGGGCAACCCAGATGAGGGTGGTGATAGCTCTGGAGCGGGTCCAGGCCACATGTTCTGCGTTTGCTGCAATCCTGTCAGATGGTTTTGTCGTTATGTGGGGCGATCCAGACTATGGCAGTGACAGCTCTGCAGTCGAAGATCAACTCAGGAATGTCAAGCAGATTGAGGCCACTGACGGTGCATTTGCGGCGATCCTGGCAGATGGATCAGTCGTGACTTGGGGCCCAACTAGGGGCGATTCTGATTTTGGTGGCGACAGCTCTGAAGTTAAAGATCAGCTGCAGAATGTGCAGCAGATTGAGGGCACTGAGCGCGCATTTGCCGCGGTCCTGTCGGACAGCTCGCGAGTTGCATGGGGTGATTCAATGTGTGGTGGTGAGTGAGTTCAAGATTTGAACGCTGTCTCGGATGTGTGGATAACAAGCAGAGCCGCTAACGTTGTTGTTGGATATGTTGGAAACCCTGGTTTAGTACTGGATCTACGCTCGTTGTGTTCGACCGGGGAGCATTGAACCATGATAGGAACATGGTCCAACATATCAACGTGGTACCCTTGATAGGAACATCTAGGGACCCATTGGAAGACCAATGAACATCAAAGGTTGCAATGGAAACTCCTCCATTTATGATTGATCTGGGAAAAAAAAACGACCTCACGTCGCGACCGAACCCTTTTTCATCATGGTTAATTTTTGGGAAATCATCCCCAAATGGCCCAACATTTTAGGTCAGTGAAATATTATAATTTACCCAGATTAGAATCCTATGGTTTATTAGAATAGTGATGGGAGACTCACTCAATAGTGGTTATCTATTATCACCTGGTTGGTGGTTTCAAACATTTTTTCTTTTCCATAATATATGGGATGTCATCCTTTCCATTGACTTTCATATTTTTCAGAGGGGTAGGTATACCACCAACCAGTCACTATGGTTACAATTTACCAATAGATTGATGATGCTTGGATGACTGTCCCGTAGGGACTTTGGATTTTTCGATTGGACGCCGCGAAACCCACCTTTTTTTGGGGGGAATCGACGGTAGATTTTTTTTGAAGGGGGTCCTTAAGCAAGTCCAAGATCATCTGAAATTTATGGAATGAATAGTGTGGTAAATGGGATACATGTTACATATATACATATATATATGTTTGTTAGATGTGTTTATATACATAAATGTGGATACACCATGGGGATGTACGAGGAACAAACTCGGGGAATATCATATTTCTAGTTTGGCGATAGACCGAGTATAATATACGATGCAGCTACAATCCATCTGGTTGTTTAAAGCATAGCTATAGAAAATAACCCATTTATGGTTGATTTACCTATGAAAGATGGTGATTTTCCATAGTTTTTTGTATGTTTTCCAGAGGGTATGACCTCACCATGGAACCACATCAGCTGGTTTATATAGGATGGGCAGTGATGACCACGTACAAAATACGTGGGGTTTTCGTAAACGAAATCGATAAGTTGGTGCCTTTTGACATAACTCCAAGAACTATGGTTTGTGGTACTTAAGTAACTATTGTTCATGGGGTTATAACATGTTATAACATGTTATAACCCAACTTACTGTATATTTGGGGGGGGCCCACATTGATCAGGCTGATACCAGCAAAAGACGGGAGCAAAAAACAATAATTGGAGATATCATCAACGCTTCCTCACCAGGAACATTGGGGATAGAGGCGATGCTAATGTTACTGTGGTTTCAAATATGTGGTGCTTCCCCTAGCTGGAATGAGATGGGGTTCAACCACCATTCACCCTGCCATCAGCACCGCGTTTTGCGAAGGCGCGAGCGGATGGGAACACCCAGGCAGCGCTGTTGCAGGCTGTGCTGAAGCAGGAAGGCGCGGCGGAAGTTGGGGGCTGGTAATGGATAGTAATCATAGAATTGGTACAGTCCCTGTTTAGGATAGCGAAGTTGACGCACATCACTTGGCCTTGCTGAATTCGTTTGGGTTTATGGGGAACATAACGAATTAGTTACTAGTTGATGGGGTTTATAAACCAACAAAGGGGGCCTCGCCTTGTCGACCCCAACATTCCTGCCGTACCCATAGCTACTTAGCTCCCATTCATCATCTGAAATTGATATTTTGTACTATCTGATGTTGAATGGTGGGAACTCAGTAGCTATGGGTATCCATGTTCCCTATTATACATATATATATATATAGATAGATGGGAAAAGGAACTACGAATTGAGTTTTCCAAGGTTCCACATGAGAGATTCTGACCTGCACTTTGTTGGTGTGGTACATGTCGGCATGAAGCATCCCCAATGGGAGATTTATCATAGGGTTTACGACATCCCCAATTTGTGCTTCATTGGGCATATCTGGTAAACTACAGGCATCTGACAAAGTCGTAGCTGTTTTAGGAAAAAATCCTTGTGCCTTGGGGAAGTGTGTTTGACATTGTCGCTTCCCTGTAGCAGTTTTCCAAAAAGAACATCAAAAAAAACATATATAACCTTTCTAGGTTTTCCTCATCTACGGGCCATTTTCCAGTTCGCAAATAACCCTTGGTTGGATTTATAACCCCCCAAGGGATGATGGACCATCATGGACCCATCCATAGCAGCAATGGTTGACTGTTGATCTAAACCATCCCCCAAGCAGTGAAAAATGATGGGTTTAACCATGGTTAATGATGGTTAATGAATGTTAATGATGGTTAATGGTGGTTAATGGTCCCCTATTTTGGAGGTTTATGATGTTTTCTTGGCACGTGAAAACACCATCCAAGAGCGGATTCCGACCAGCGACATGCAACTGATATCAACTGATAATATTCTACTCATATAACTTATAACTTACATATGACATATATGAATATATATGACATATGACCGACACACAACTGACATATTGTCTGAATTTCGGCCAGATCTTGGGGGTCCATACAATCAACATCAATCAACTGTAGTCACATGTTCCCAGGAAGTGGCTCAAGTTGAACCCCCTATATTTAATGGTAAAAACCGTGGCTTGAAGTGTAATGTTTCCCTCATATCAACCCGGGTGTGTCTGAAATTTCGGTACCCCATTCCATCCACTGTTTCATCATCATGTTCCCGTGAAAATGGTCATTTCAGGGGGTGAAACATACCCCATTTTTGACACGCAGCCGTTTGGTGGAACACAGCCAGGGACGAATGACGAGCTCGCGCGAATGGAGACTGAGCTGAAGATCTGTCGTGCTCAGTCAGCTCCTTAAGCGGTGGGGATGGTCTACAGGAAATCCATGGCGCTGTTTCTGGTAAATGTTTCTTTACAGAAAGCCATTAACAATCATGAACATAGAAGCTGCCATGTTTGGGGTGATGGAAGATTCGTTTCCATTGAACATGGATGATTTTCAGGTTTCAGGGTCTATGCAACCATTCACTGGAAGGTAAGTATCAACCCTCAAGGTTGTAAGGAGCAAACATGGTGCAGCAGCAAAATGTTGGTAAACCAACTCTGGAAATAAACTGGCATTTTTCAAGGACCCTTCTACTGATGTTGATTTTACCCATCAGAATTGGGATAAAACAAGTGTCCATCAGGTTGTGGGGATAAGACAAACCGAAAGGGACCTACGAACATCCATTGGGGGCTCCATATTCACAGCTTTACCAGAATCGATCCCTTTGCATCCCCAAACTTAGGTACAGTATATCATGGTGTATCCCATTTGCGGACACAAAAAAAACATCTTGACTTGGTTAGATATCATTTTTTCCATTCATATCCCATCAAGAATCCCATCAAGTTGATGATTGAGCCACCATTTTCCCGACCATTTTATGGTACAACCCCCCCAAAAAAGCCATGGGTTCACCGCTTCCATGCAGGATCTCCAGCGTGCTGCAGGAGAACGAAGCACTTGCAGCGAAAACCTGCAGCGAAAAGAGTTTTCGGCTGCCTGCAGTCTGGGATCTGGGCGAATTTGATGTCCAAAATACTTACTGGGTGCTTAGTAGGGAATGGGGGAATGGGATGATTACTAGTGGGTACTATAGATCATTCCCTCATTCCTTACTAAGCACCAGCAAGACATACCGGGATTGATTTGACCCGAAAATCCATGGGGATTTGTATAGTTTAATCGATGGCTAAAAATATCCAGTACATTACAGTACAAACTTTGATTTTTGTCAACAAACACGGGGTGGGTTTTGCAAAAGAGCAATTGTACCCTCTGGTAAACTAACGTAACTATGGAAAATCACCATGTTTAATGGGTAAATCCACTATAAACGGGCCATTTTCAATAGCTATGTTAGTTTACCAGAGGGTATGCAACAGCTTTTTCAATGGTCATAGCCTTGGCGCTAGAATGTGGGAATCTGAGGCGGTATGACCCATCAGCCCTGTCTGGTCCTCAGACTTGAGTGCAACGTTTTGGGACCGAAGCATTGAGTCACAAAATCAAACGTGATTGATATACTTACTGCACTTATTAACTGTTAAACTAATCTTGATATATCTTAGTTACCTGATTAAGACAATTAATTCGTTGGTTGAATATGATAGGTGTCAAATATCATCAAGGTGGACTCCATCAACGACGGCGTGTTGATAAATACAGGGTAATTACTGAGTCCCAGAAAAACCTGAGATCAACGTTTTTCCTGGTTAATCTGGTTACTGGCTTTGGTGATTTTTGCTGTTTGGAGCTGCTTGACGTTGGACTTCCACTGAACTCTGCAACTGGGATCGTTGGCTTCACATTAGATACTGATCGATACCCTTACAAATCTTAGTGCTCGGTACTTGGAAAACCACTGCTCGGTAAAGTGGCCCAAACATAAACAACATGTGGTAAACCCAAAAATAAAAATCCCCAACATCACGACACTTTTTTATGGGTGGTAACGATCATCACCAACTGGTAGGGTAAACCTATTTGATTTCTCACATGGCTATGGGCCAAATTCGAAAAATCGTCCAAATCCCTAATCATTACTCCAAATGTACGAAAATCATAGTATTTGAATTTATTCCACGAATGGTATAGGTGGAATGGTACAGAGAATTTTTGCAGGAATTGTGGTAACATTGGTGAATTATCGCACCCGTGCCTAGAGTTATGCCACGATCACCATAAAAGAGTCCGTTCACCTAATCATGTGGTTTAAACCCAATCAATAATAGATCCCCAAAACCATACCACATGGTGATTGTAATAGCATACCCCAGTCCAAAAAAACCCAATAAAATAACCAGTCCAAAAAATGGATTGTAACCATACCATAACCAAATTTTCTACGGTTATTTCATTGGTTGGTTGGATAATCCCCACATTTCACGGAGCCATGGGACAGCCCGGGGGACCGTCGTGATGGTCAGGGCAGATCCATTCCTCACCTTCTCATGGTACCTGCACAAGAAATCAGGCGCGTTTCTACGATGGCCTTCGTTGAAATGCAGAGAAACCCCATGAATTCCATGAAGTCTGGAGATATCTTATGGCATGTTTATGGGGTGTCTGATAATTGTGGGAATTTATGGAATATTTTAAGATCAGGATATATCATGATGTTTACGGGATACTTTATGGGATCATGATATAACCAAGAATATGATCTGGATCGTGCTGCCAACTTATGAAACCGCCCTTTGGTGATTTTCCGGTGAAGAGCATCAGGATGGGCCCCCCACTTATGTTGGTTTCTAAACGCCATTAAACCATATTTAACCGCCATGAACTAGTTCTATCATGTTATGAGCTATGAATAGAAATTCCCATAACACATCCACAACCATCCAATTAACATGGATAAGATGGATAACATGTGGTTCGGAACATTTGTTATTTTTCCATAATCATATATTGGGAATTTCATCATCCCAACTGACTAATATTTTTCAGAGGGATTGAAACCACCAACCAGTCATATTAATTCCCCCATAAACATCGATAAACCCACAGGAATTCACGGGCCATCGCGGCCCCACAGAAGCAGGTCACGATGCGGAGGGATGGCCTCCCGTTGCAGCACAGGAGGGGATCATTTCCGTGGCTGGGAAATATCCTATGAATGGAGGTTTATAGCTGGGAAATCATTCATGTATGTATAATTGTAATTATGTATATATATATACATGTATATATATATATACATATGTAATAATATATATATATGCATGTATATATATATAGATTCATGGACATTTTTTGTTCCGTAGCTTTGTTCAATTACGGCAATATAAAGACTTTGGGGGTAGGGGTCCCATATCCCAGCTGATAGAGGTTAAAATCAAACTGTCATACCCATTAGCATGAGCAATTAATAAGCATCATCAAACCATTTATAGCCATGAACATAACCATTTATTCGCCCATCCTTAAGCCATAGTAAGCCCTTTGTTTAACCATTTTAACCCATCATTAATAGCCATTAGTCATTAACCAATAAACATCATCAAACCATGAATAGCCATGAACATCCATTAACATCCATTAACATCCATTAACCATCCTTAACCCATCCTTAAGCCATAAGCATTTGTTTTCCGACGTTTCTGCTCAGGGGAAGCCCTTTGACGAGCCTTTGGATCCCCAAAAGGTTCCAGTGCTGGAGATGTCGGGAGACCATGGGGGGATAGGTCATGCATGGTGCATCAATATCCCATGGCTTGATACATGGTAAATATGAATGTAAATTAATGAGGTTAATAAGTTAAGATATAGAATCTATGGGGATATATTGGAGACCTTTGTCATAGGGGATATAATAGAGATACACACCATATATGTATATATATATACATCTATATGCTATACCTTTTGGTCATTTTTCACAGTTTGCTTTGTGGTTTCAATCATCATTGGATATCGGGATAGGCTTAAATCATCGGCTTCTGGGCCATGGTGCCCTGTCTGGCTGGTGGTTTGGAACATGGCTGGATTATGACTGTCCCATCATATTGGGAATGTCATTTCATCCTAACTGACGAAGGACTAATATTTTTCAGAGGGGTTGAAACCACCAACCAGGATATCATCAGTGAATATGAGTGATGTATTTCTTGTCATATACCCTCTGGTAAACTAACATAACTATGGAAAATCACCATTTATAGTGATTTTTTTTCATTAAAAATTGTGATTTTCCATAGTTATGTTAGTTTACCAGAGGGTATTTCTTGTATTACATTATATTTGCTATTGGAATCTCTATCGGATTCCATGAGATTTCAATGCAGGTTTTGTCCTGCTTGGAGATTTCTGGATTCTTGATATCGGGATATCGGGATATTTAAATTGTATGTTGTATATTAAAACAGCACAGGAACGCCCGCCGTTGTTGATCATATTATAATATATTATAATCATATGTTGATCTTTCAATTATTCAAGATCCGTGTTACAAATCAATGCAGCTCAGATCTGATATTTTTTTAACATCCGTTGGGGTTATCGGTGGTCATAAGCATGGTAACCTCCATATAAGTTGGGCCATTAGGATACAATCCCTACACCTGTGGTGAAATTTTGCCGCAAGAATTATGGTTCCACTGCACCCGGCGCCAAGGATTTGGGAACATCTCTACCCCCAGATGAAACGCATCGGCTCGATCTTCCACGCCCTTGAGGCTGGGAAATGCTGTGAAGATTTTCCAGCCATGTTTGATGTCACTGGAGGAGATATCTACAAATGATCAAACTCATGGTGAATGGATGTGAATAGTAATATCATTTGCAGCTACCAACTACCAGTTGAGGAATGAGAGAGTTATCTGTGCATTTTGAAGCTCACTGAACCTCGCCATTCTCCCCAAACAAGCCAAGAGAAATGACAGACCATGATGGGTTGAAACGTTGTGACGATGGCACAGTTGTTGTGTTTTCTGCTAGCTGTTCATCCCAGAATTTGTTCATCCCAAAATGCAGGAAGCTCCGCAATGGATGGGAAAACATATGGCAGAATCAGACGCGTCGTCGCGGCTTTCCTGTTGCCGTTCATTTTACTATTTGTTTGCTGGTCAAATCCAACTTCGGTGTTAAATCATATCGAATTCCAATTCCTTGTGAAGTCGTTAACTCTCCATTTTGTGCACCGGCGAGTTACAGTGCTTCAAAACTACGCCGTCTGGTGATTTCGCGTGGCGAACTGAAAAATGACCATTTTTGATAGGCAAACCATCATATTATATGATCTATTCATGGTTCATGTTCCATAGCTATGTCAAGTAACTGTTAAGTAACCAGAGGATACATAGAACGTATACAACCCATGTAAGTGGGCATATCCACCATATAACGTCATATAACTTCATCTAACTTGGATATGAGGATGGATCAAACGCCATTAGTCGGGATGAAGCCCCATAGTTTCTATACCTTAACCATATTATGTTGAACATATCATACTAACCATAGATTGCACCTATTGTACACTTAGCTATATCTCGCTCTCCCTCTCTCTCTCTCTATAATATATATATATACATGCATGTACCATACATATATATATATATATGTACCCTATGTAAATATATATATATAATTATATATGTATATGTACCCTATATATGTATTAACCATGGGACTAGTTTCACAACCATCTCCCCTGGCCTCAAGCCGACTGAGCAAGGCGCGGGACAACTCCTGGGCCATGGACATGAGAAGGTCCTTAACGGAGGACGGCTGTGGTTTTCGACCGGGGGAAAGGCGATTTTTTGTTGGGATACACAACCTGGATATGGATGTAGAGTCCTGGATTTGGGATGTGGATCTTGATAGATCCAATTGTTTTGTTGTGATTTGTGTTTGTGCAGAAATTGGGGAATACGCAAGTTTTGGCACTTGCAATGAGGAAGATGTTGATGAACCATGGGGTTTTGTGTCACCCCGTTGTCACCGTTGTCAGGGCAGGAATAATGATCATTGCCCCATTGGACTTCCCCAATACCCATGAAGCGGCCCTGGGTAGACTTGAGGTCTAAACCATGAGTCTTTGGGATACTCGATGTTCAGAAACCAAATCCATATACAGTATATACACAGTAGAAGGAGGTGCTTCATTCTGCTCATTTGTGCCGAGATAGCCATGGAAATTCCTATACCAAAGACCAGCCATAGAAATGTTTGATCTATGGGACGCCCTTTCAGATGGTATGGTGACATTGGCGATGGTTTTCGACGATTTTTGTAAATGGGTATGAGTCGACAGGGTTCCAACACTTGGATAGTTAGTACATGTTAGTACCACAAAGTGGCCAAATGCATCCATTCCAAAGTGAAACTTTGCCCCTTTTTCCGGGACGGTGATTCGATTTGATCCCCTCTGAGAGGCACAGAAATTTCAGAGTCGACCTTAATGGGTAATAGGCACCTCAGATTTGCCAAAGTGACACTGTGGCTATGGGATTGAGGTAGGAGGTACTGTGGATGGAAGAAATCCTGCACCAGTTGATAGATGGTTTATCCCGTTATTTACAGGGTTTTAACCATCCCAGGTGGTGCAAGATTTCGCAACCATCCACAGTAGGAAAAGGCATGTGGAGTCGCTTGATTCAGCAGCCAATTAAATGGCAAAATGTGTCATGTTGTTGTTGCATGGGGGTGAGATACATGCATGTTACCAGTTGCAGAAAACACTGTAAAACGACAGGCCCACCAAACAACGATCATGGTTAGACTAATAGTTTGGAATTTGGCTCACACCATACATTTTGAGGGCGGCTCATACAATGATAGAATGCCGCAAGTATACGACAAATACATATATGATGATGTATATATATATATATGTATACACTTGCACACATGGAACGCAAAGGATGTCATCCCAAAAAGTGGTAAGCGGTGTACATAGATGGTTAGAATGTCTATACATACACAACTATACACATGTGCACACGCAAGTATTCTCTGCAAATCTAGAAACTTTGGGGAGAACTGAACAGGAGAGTCACCATAGTTCCAATATGTTCCACTTCATTATATATATATATATTATATCATATATATATATATAATAATATGTAATTAGATATACATATATATATATATATTACATCTCAGTTAAGTTCTTCCTTGTACCTACACTTCCCAACAGAAGAGGCCCTTCGCGCCAAGCAGGAGCGCACGCAAGCGCCGACCAACGGCAACCAACAGACCAGCGGCAACCGGAGACTGAGTAGGCCTTATGAGTCTTGTGAGGGCTGTTTTTTACCGACAAAACCTGGATATCTTCATCAACTGCAATGGGGATTTAAAGCCGCAGAATTGGGAGACAAGCAACAGAAATGAGGACGATCTCATCAACTGCGGGGATTTTAAGACCATTTTATGTGTTTGGTGGGAATAACCAATGAAGCAACAGAAAATCGGATTGAATAGCCGCGAGGCCAGCTTGACAGGTTTCACTGAAAATTCCACGGGTCCAATCGAAAATTAAAGCACAAACGGTGGACCCGTGGCCTCCGATGAAGCCACGTTTCTATTGGGAATGCGAGCATTTTTCGTGTATATATTCCTTGGATAAGACATTGTTCAACTGGATGTTTTTGTTGGTCAAGAGCGATCCCATTTAGTAAGTCCCATATCCATGGGCTATCCCATAAATGGCTTACAACTTTATGTATATGATTACTAACCAGTTGCTAAGTGGGCTGATCCTCCAAATATTCCCATCATATAATACTATATAAGATACCATTATAACATATATATATATACACATACATACGTACATCTATACTTCTATATACATATGTTTATATACATATTTATATACATATATATATATATATGTGTAGAGATATTATAATATTTACTGTATATGTAGATATATGTAGATATATGTAGATATATGTAGATATAGACGTAGCTGTAGATATGTGTATACATATATATATATATATATATTCGCATTTTAAGGCCATAGATGGTTGGTTCAACTCCGGTGATCAGCGCAGGGCTGCCTATCGTACTGCTGCAGCCAAATGTTCTCCCGTCTCCGCGTATCTCCACGTGAAGGTGCCGATGGGTTTTTCAGGGACATCCATGGGAAATGCCATGTTTAATGCCATGAAAGCCATGAGTTTTATTTGGGAAATGCAATTTTTAATGTCATGGGAAGCTGCCATTTTAAAGGATGGTTTATCAATGTGAGTTTTGGGGATGGTTCAAGGATTTTCTGGTCTAAAATCATCATTAAACCATCTGTAGTGTCTTTACATTATACAACCTGTTATGATTTCTGTACCAGTTTATTGTGGATTTATGATGCTTTTCATAGTGATTTTATAATGGTCTTGTAGTGGTTACCATCAATTGAACAGAGCTATGGACAGTGGCCCAAAATTTACATATAGAATCATACGGACGATTAAGTAATGGACCATTCATCCGATTTGGGATCGGTTTCATTGCCGGCTTTTGACTCTCCTGAACATTTGAGCGTTCACCATTTGGTACCATGTATCGAATGTAACCAAAATTAACAAACATTGTTAAGTGGATACTAACACATTCCCATTTCAGTGAGATTTTTTTGTGTTCCCTCATTTTGCCATGTTACGACAATTTTCCTTCAAACATTGGCGATCCTCAGGTTCTATGTTGGTCGGGGAGAAGGGAGTAGTTTAAAATCCCCATTGCTTGTTGGTTGTATGTTGAATTTAATTGTTGATAGTTATAGTTCTAGTACCCAAGCGACAAAAAATGAATATAGACTCAAAACAACTTGCAACACTTTTCGTAGCTTGAAAACAAATCCAACTTTTTCTGGGATGCGAAGATTTAAATTCATACCACCCCATACTCAAAAAACATACGTTCAATTTGATTGGTGATAGTTATATAGTAATCCAAAAATAAACACATCAACAACATGTTCATTTTCCCACTATTTTACCTCAAAAAACACGAAAACAACTACGTTTTTGAGGGGTTGCTATATGATTTTCAGATCTCTGAGTCGCCTTGAGGTGTCGGAGGAACTACGGCAGCGGGTGGCGCAGGAAGAGGAGGTGCGGGCCGAGATGTTGTGGCGATAATTGTTTCATAGGATAGAACGATTAGAAAGTGACCAGCCCATAATACATGATAGCCATTTTTGGGAGTTCAGGGTGTTTAAAACATGGGTGTCACATTGAAAACCCGACATCCATATTTGTTGCATAGAGGCAACCCTTGTCACATTCAGTTGGTTGCGATAATTCATGACTAGTCATCATGTCCATGCACATTTCGGCATTCTCCGTCCTGTCTCGAAGTTGATTTGTTATTACATGAACAGCCGAATGTATGTATTAGCTGCTGTAAAGGCTATACTCCAAATATGTATGTCCACATACGAAAAACATGTTTTGGCTCCCAACAACGAATTGGCTTTGTTGTAACCCCATGGGTGTCTGTGTCCTATGACAGCCGTCCATGGCATTTGGGATGTTTTTATCCATGGATCGATCCACATGTTTTTCCTCCATCCCATCATGGAAGTAGCAGGAACGCACCATTGAATTGGCAAAGAGCGACATCTTGGGAGAACTCGAGGACATGGATCTCATTGGTTGCCCTCTGGTTATGTCAAAATAGCTATGGAACATCACCATTTTTCATGGGAAAATCCACTATAAATGGCCATTTTCAATCAATAGCTATGTTAGTTTACCAGAGGGTAATGTTTGTTTTTTGTTTTCGATTCGACAATCAGTACTGATATTACAGGATATTACTGTAGGGGATTAGCAAAGTGGTGATTTTTGAGTGGACCTACATCACCAAGTCACCCAGCAACTTATGTGCCCATTGAGGGAGGCCAGTTCCGGGTTGCTCAGTAAACAATGATATATCACTGTGATCAACTAGCCAGTTCATCCATGTTTATCCAGCACTTGTCAGGCCAAAATAAGATACTGTACAATAGTTTAACCAAAATCCGGTTGGTGGTTTGGAACATTTTTTTTCATATATTGGGAATGTCATCATCCCAACTGACGAACTCATATTTTTCAGATGGGCTGAAACCACCAACCAGAAATGCATTGCTGCCTTTTCAACCTTCCATCATCTTCCATCTTTGCAATTTTGCTGCCTATCACTTCTGGGTTCTGTTTGAATTCCAAGTATTCCAGGCTTTGGGATCATGTACTTGCCCCGGCACACAAGATCACACAATATCACACAGTATCACACAATTACAAAATCACTATTCTAGCCGCTAGATCAGACAGACTTCACACTAATATAACTTGGGAATGTCAAAAGTTCATAGGATCATCAGTGATCCGGCCTGACTATCTCAACTGGCTGATGGTGTCATTGACAGATATGTAGATGCTATATATCAATATCAATATCAATATCAATATCAATATCAATATCAATATCAATATCAATATCAATATCAATATCAATACACATATACACATACATTTATGTTAATTACATACTATACCAATTAGTGCAGTGAGTTTTCAACCCAAGAAATGGAATGATCTCTCTCAATGGACATATTTTTTTCAGTTCAAGCACCAAGGCACATGGGCGGCAGCTCATGACCAGCCGTGGGTCTAGGTTGGCCCAGTTGCTAAGCCTCACTACCCCTGGGTATAGATTTGTACAGGGTGGTGCCACCAGTTTGGAATCGTTAAGTTGGTTTACAACCAATAGAAATAGGGTAACTAGGTACTGTAGATTCTGTAGATAGACTGAACTGACTGAACGTTTATAAACCAACAAACATGAGGGGCACCACCCGATCACTCAACCCAAAAGAACATGCACAAACTGAAAAGATCACTCATGCAAGGCCAGCTAATAATATGCGTAGAAATACAGCATGTTCAACAGATTCCAAATAGCTAGCATTAAGAATCGCCCCCCTTCTTTCACTAACATTCCGGAAAATCCAGTATTTTGATGTATTTTAAATCCCATTAAACCACCATTAAATCCCATTAAATCCCATTAAATCCCATTAAATCCCATTAAATCCCATTAAATCCCATTAAATCCCATTAAATCCTATTAAATCCCATTAAATCCCATTAAATCCCATTAAATCCCATTAAATCAACATGTTCCCATCATTTTCCAAAATTCGAAACCAGGAGCTGAAACGGCGTCGCAGGGATCTGAGCTTGGAGTTGGGCGCCCAGAGGGTCATCCAGGGTCCAGAGCAGGACTTATGTCATTTACCATCTGGTTGTGACTAACATAGCCATTGAAAATCACCATTTCTAAGTTCGGTAAACCATCTATTTCTATGGGCCATTTTCTATGGCTATGTTAAATAACCAGAAGGTAATGGGATTTGATAGGGATTTGATAGGGATTTAATGGACATACAATAGGACAATGAAACATGGCGGTTTTTTTCGGATTAGCCATGAAGGTTTGCTGGGAAAATCAACCTTACATGGGAGATTTTCCGGCAAACCATGTTTGATTCCGGAGGGTAAATCTCTTTATCAGTATGAATTGGAATTGGAGAGTTTTTTTGAATAATGTGTAAGCATCCAAGATCATCCAAGAATTCTGATGAAATTTTGGTGGAAGTGATGATTCTACAGGAATCGTCCAAGAATGATGATTGCATGTGCAAGATTTATGAATTTTAAAGCACAGACGGTCATTTTCTGATTGGACCATATTGGAACCGTCAAAAGTTTGGCATGGGTCAAAATATGAGACGCGGAATTACAGATGACAGTGGCCGTTCTTGGGGTCGTAAATCATCCAATTTTCGGGCCGTGAATGATTTGAAATATGCCTGAATTGTGAAGATATTTCAAGGATTTTCAAGGTTTAAACTTTCTACAGATACAGACCACCAGTATCAATGGCTTCAAGTTACCATGCCACATGCCACGGAGTTAGCCCGCGACCATCTCTACTAGGAATTACATGGGAATCAGCATTCTCCATCGAGGTGCTGCTCCTGTGACATTTGAAGTCTGAATCAAAAACCTTGTAACCCAGACACGTGAAACAATTGAAATAAATGTATATATATATATATGTACGTATATATATATAATATAGAGTTGTATATATATATATATCTATATACACATGTATATATATATATATGTATATAGAGTTGTATAGTCCCTGATGATCCATTATTCCACAATAAATCTGTTGCCATTGACCCGGTCGAAGCAAAAAAAAGTTTAGATCGTCCTCTAAGGGTCCGACATGTAGGGTATGAAAATGGGGAATACCCACCCTTTGGCCACGCGAGCAGTACGAGAACCATCAATTTTGGGGGACCTTATTTTCAGACAAACCATGACAAACCCATATTCCAGATATTGCCGGTGTTCAGCGGTTGTTTGTCAGGCATGGTCCATATCAATATTCTCAATCTCGTTCGTTTCTTGCGCGCTTTTCGGTTGTTCCTGCCGCTTGCAAGTGTCTTTTGTGGAAACAACCAATTTTCCCACGTTTGTTGGTCAAACAATGCGAAATCCATCTAAATCCCATATTTTGATGGTTGAAATCCCACATTGCCACACTCTTTTCGACCCAATCCACTCGAATTTTTGTTGGCAGTGGACCTGCCGCCACCTGACGCGATCCAGATTGGAGTTGCGCGACTACGTGACCCTAGCTTCGATGAAGGAGAAGGAGGTGCAGCGATCACTGCTGGGGGACCATATTCTAGCAGTTCTAGCATATATATATATATCTACCATATATCTACCATATATCTACCATATATCTACCATATATCTACCACATATCTACCATAGACCCTTGGGATTCAGTACAACATTCAGTTATGTTATCATTCAACGTTAGCGGTTTCGAGGCGGATTGGTGGGGCCAAGCTGCGCGAAACGCTGCGGCTTATGGACAGCTGGATGCGCAAAAGATGGCCACGTGGAGCCCTGGATTCCAAGGGAACAGATTCATCCCCCGGCTCGTAGCTGGTCAATAACCATAGTTCCGACATGTTCTAACCTAGTTATGGTTTGGGAAACATGGGAAACATGGGAATATGTTTGGGAAACGCGGTTTGGTGATAACCATTGTTTTGTTATCCAATTTATGGTTTGGGACACATGGGAACATCATTTACAGTATACATTGGTGGATCCCAGGTCTTGGGGTATTTCACAAGGACCCAGGATTGGTGAAAATAACCAAGGATGAACGGACCCAGAATGATAAATATGGGACATATTTGTATTTATACATCAAGTATATAAAATATGTTACAATATACATACAATTATGTAGCTATAAGCTAATTACTATGATAGTTTATGTCCCGTTGGGTATTTAATGGGTTCTGGTTCCATCTATGTGGGCTGATGGTTATATAGGGGGTTGTAAGTTGTATTATGGTGTTAGACCACCCTTTATGTATTGTGCATTCTCATAGTCCGTTAGTCCATTAAGTGAACATCCTCGTGAAAGCACTTCATTATTCTGGGTATTGCCCAAAAAGTGCTGAAGTGAACTAGCCAAGGCTTGATTGATTGATTGATTGATTGATTGATTGATTGATTGATGCATGCACGCATGCATACATACATACATACATACATACAGACATACATACATACATACATGCATGTGGACGTGCAGACATGCAGACATGCAGACAAGCAGACATGCAGACAGGCAGACACGCAGACAGACAGACATAATATATATATATACATATGTATGTGTATAATCATATATATATATATATATATATTATAATCACGGGGATACATATTTGTGATTAAAATACATACATACACACACACACATATATATATATATATAAAGATATATATATATATATCATGATATAGCATGTGTAAACGCACATGACATTTGAGTCGTTTCAGCCATTGCGCGGGGCAATTGGTTCTAAGTGGGTGGGTTTCTATTCCATTGGTGTAATTCATGTTCATACATAAGAATATTTTCACATACAAATACATATACACATACAGATACATCACTCGATGTGCGAGCTCCATGCAATCTGTTCTTCGACCGTCGCAAGCTATGTCAGTTGAGGAAGGGGGA
>CAMXCT020004469.1:257195-362195 GCA_947184155.2 Cladocopium goreaui
ATTATGACTTTCCCATCATATTGGGAATATTGGGAATTTCATAACCCCAACTGACGAACTCCATCATTTTTTCAGAGGGGTTCAAAGCACCAACCAGATGGTTTCTAATGGTTTCTGATGGCCTTGGGGCCTATCAAATTCTGATCTCCATAAGTTGGAAGATAATCCTACATAATCCCTAACAACTATGGTGAATTTACCTTATGGTAATTTAATCAACAACAATGGGAATATGATGGGGATTTCAATGGGGATTCAATGGGATTTAGCCTCTGGTCAAATTGACCTAGCTATGGAACTTTGGCCATTCTTAATAGGTAAATCATCGAACTAAATGGTCCATTTTCTAAAGCAAACTGTTAGTTTACTGGTGATGAATGGAGATTTTATGGTGATGAATGGTCAGTTATTTTAGGGATCTCATGGGATTTTACTGGGTCAACCGACTGGTTTGATACGAATCTGAATTGCTATCAATGGTAAAATGTAGTGAGGAAACATGATATTTTTGGACAAGTCTCTACGATTCACCACGGTTAATGGTCAATTTTAATGGGATTTCATGGAGAGATTTCATGGGATTTGAATGACATTTCACGGGATTTTATGGGTATATTACCCTCCAGTACACGTTTACATAACCATGGAAAGATCCACCATTTTTTATGGGTAAATCCATGTAAATCCACTATTTCGACTGGGCCATGGCTTCAATGTCGCAAACTGTGTTCATGTTTACTAGAGGGTACATGGGATATCACCAACAATGGTTGAAGAAAAATAGCTACCCTCTGGGATTTTCCTGGAGATTTCATGCTAGCGATGGTAATGATGACTGAACTCACCATGGGAATCAAAGATGGCCGGGATAAACCAATAAACCATGGTAATATTTCATCATAAATCCCATTCTAAGGAAAAAATGGTTATCTTTCCAATATAAGTTCATCTAACCACAAAAATAGGAAATACACATATATATATATATAGATAAGTTAACTAACTATTTATATAAATGGATCTATATAACCATTTAATGGAATCCCATGTTTCCAATTCAATTTCACCATTCTCCACGAATTCAGGATGCGCGAGGTCATCGCACAAAAAACGATCATGGGCAAATCTCAACTACCTTCATTGCGCTGTAAGGGCGAAGTTCAGGAAGCAGCTATGAAAAAAGTGGTTTGAAATCCTAGTGCATATCAACATTTACCAACAACTACTTATATAAGCAGCATAAGCGAGATATTTGATATGTGTAATTATTAAAAATGTCATGAAGATATTAGCCAACAAGCACTAAGGCACTAAGGGCTATATTAACCACGTCACCAAAGGCCGTGATCCCAGATTATCCCATGATTTCCCACAGCCTGGTTGTTTCTAAATAACATTTGTACCAGAAAAAAACTGGGATTAAGATGGATTAATAGTGCAAGTGATTGAAGTAATAATCCATCACTTTTTTTTTGCAAGTGAAATTCCTCATCCACAGCCATTGATGGTACATTGATTCCCCATGACATCCATAGCCTGCCGCATCTGCAGGTCTCTCAACGTGGTTCGACATGTTGCTAAAGCAAGTCCCGCACAGCCCCTTGGATCCCTTGGACTAGGAGTGGTTTGATCCGCCACTGGCAGAATCACCAAGGAAGAATTCACTGGGAATTCCAGGAATATTCACCCAGGAATATGGTAGGTACCTCCAATTTAGATTCCTGAAATGGCCATTGAATAATGGACTGGGGCCTTTGAGATGCTGATGGTGACATAAACCTCCCAGCAATCAGCTCCATGGCTCAAAGTGGAGGCTAAGTTCGCTGAGAACATCATCAAACTAAATGGGGGATTTTCCAGGATTCGCCCGTTTTGATGCCACCGGAGGGTAACCCAAATCCTTACCCAGTCATTGAGTATGTAATTCTTATAGGTTTCCTCCATCTTCTCCCCATTGTATAGGTCCTGATGTTTGAAATCCGTGAGCAGCAAAACTGGCATCCTGAGGTTACATCCAGACTAGGCATTGTGAGGACCGGCTCCGTTGGGCAGTGGAGGGAGGTTGAACTCCTCCATGCTTTCTGCTAGAGTATCCATCAATCCACTGTCGGAAACTGGTTCTAATGTGATTTCTGCTAATATTTCTACTTTTAGTGTGTGAGCAGCCCCATTTCATTGCAAAGTCCCAAGGATTCAGGGCTCGTTTCATGATACATGGTGGGTATCCAAGCAAAACATTGATGAGCAGTTTTCAAAACAATGCCCAAAGATTCCCAGAGTACAGAATAGTATAGGATGCAACGTGAAGTGCTGTTCGTTTTGTTTACATAATTTTCAAATAGAGGCTAGAATGCTGATAGCAAAACAATGTTTGCCAGAGCTCTATACGGAAAGACGTTGCCACAACTCTGTAGTTCTGTGGCTACGCAGGGTCAACGCATGAGTAGGTGAATTATGAGGCTAATCACTTCACTCAAGATTTGACATACTTTGTGCTTCAAATTCTCGAGCTTTCCAGGTCAAAGACTCCAAACAAATGGATGGTTTATATTGGACAATCCGAAAATAAAATGGATGAGAACTGGGGGTACCCCCATGACTTAGGAACCCCCCAAATACATTATTATACATTATCATACATTATTATATATTGTTATATCTTATTATTATCATCTATAATTAGTACTGTCAATCAAACATTGACCCATGGTGGATGATTGGAGCTGTTCCTTCAGTGAAGTCTCTCCATCTTGGCCACGAGGACTTTTTCGTTGATCGCTTGGAGCAGCACATGAGCAGCGAGTGGGCGCCGATGAGTATCCGAGCCGCCGTGCAAAGTCGTGGTGGCTACGATGTGAAGAAGTTCAGCAAGAGACTTGGCGGATTGGTCCATCCACCAGATTGGTCAATGTTTGAGTGACAGTACCAATTATAGATGATAATAATGAGATATAATAAGATATAATCAGACATAATAAGATATAATCAGACATAATAAGATATAATAAGATATAATAATATATAATATTGTATAATAATGTATAATAATGTATAATAATGTATAATAATGTATAATCATGTATGATAATGTATGATAATGTATAATAATGTATAATAATGTATAATAATGTATAATAATGTATAGTAATGTATAATAATGTAAAATAATGTATAGTAATGTATAATAATGTATAATAATGTATAATAATGTATAGTAATGTATAACAATGTATAATAGTATATAGTACTGTATATCATAAAAACACCATGGTAATAATGATCTAGCAATCATATATCATCAAAACAAGAGACTTGGTGGATGGGCCTGGATATATGTCGATATCCAGTGGTGATATGTTTATTATCCGATTGTGACAAATTGTGACCGAAAACCGACCTTGTTAATTTGATAATATAGATATGAAAGTCTGAAACAATACATGACGCAAAATTACGCATCTTAAGCAACAATGAAACTATATACTGTTTGTCCATGAATCCACCTTGGACTACCGGGAAGATTGTCAGACTTAGCTGTCAAACTGGGACCTTAGTGCCTAAAAGGGAACGGTAGACAGGTTGATCCAGAGCAATGGTAGAACGGTAGAATGGTGGATATTTGAATATAATATATAATAATATAGTATTGCCAACAATAAATGATCTATAACTAGTGAGAATATCATGAGATATAGCTGGGGAAACTAACTGGATGCATAGTTAGGTACTAACTGGCTTTTATACAACATGCTGCTTTGCAGGGAATCTCTGATTGGCCATGCCTTTCAAAACGGGATGGAAGCCTGCACAATTGGATGAAAGACGGGTGGTTTCGCCATTCATTCCAACCTCCGCTTAAAAGACATACTAAGCCACACCGACCTTTTACAAGCACCATATACTGTACCAACAAAATCATGAAAACACAAGTAAGTGGTATGAGTTTGGGTGAATAAAACAGATTTGGTTTGGACTGCGATATATAACAACACCTGAGCAGTGTTCAAAAGCCTGGTTGGTTGATGATAGGGGATTAAAATATACCCTTCATGTATTGGCTGGTTGGTGGTATGGAACTTTTAATATATTTTCCATATATTGGGAACAATAATCCCAACTTACGAACTCATATTTTTCAGAGGGGTAGGGTTGAAACCACCAACCAGATGGTCAATGGATTGGTTTAAGGGAAAATTTACAGGAAAACCCCATATTTAATGGGAAAATAACTCTGGTTTCCTGTAGATTTTCCCTTAAACCAATCCATTGAGATGGGAATTATAGCAATCCAATGGGGAATCCCCAGTGGAACCAACGCCCCCTGCTCCAAGGACCATGCCCGGCGCCTTCAACCGCAACGCCAAAGAGCTGGCGGGAATTTGGACGCGGGATGCCACTCAAGCTGAAGGGCTAAAAGTATTGGGAAAAGGCACTTAGGGATGATTCAATACTTCGTAGATTAAGGCAATTTATGGGATGAAGCATTAATTAACCAAAGTAACGATAGTTAATGGGGCTTAAGTCCCATAAATCTATTAATAGTAACCTCATTAATAGTTTTATTAATAGTAACTTAATGGTTTTCAAGCCAATAAATCCCTTCCCCTTCAACTTGGGGAATTGAGCCAAGCTGGGATCCACATGATAAACTATGTGGGAAATATAATAGGGGTATACTCGTACGCTAGACGAATCCCCGAACTAAATGGAGGTTCATAGCTGGGAAAATCATCGAGTATATTTATTAAATGCTGGAGTCATGACCAGATTGACTCAGTCTGACTTCATCAATGGGTCGTATTGCTCAAGATGTTATTGTTAAGCTGTTGTCAGATCATCGTGCTATTAGCCGTGTCGAAGCTTACAGCGAATGAGATTCAGTTTGTCAGAAGCCAGTTGGAAGTGCACCGCATGAGCCCTGTGAACGCGTTGCGGCATGCATTGCACAGTGGAATAGGCTGCCCTTAGCGAAGCTGGCCGACAGCATCAAGCAATTCGAGTGGTGCAACAAGCTGGGACACATCACCCCCAGCACCTTTTGCCGCTTCTTGTTCACAGCAAGATCAATCAAGACACCACAGAATGGTTTTTTGAGTTGGGTCGCTTGGATGATAACAATTTGTAAAGATGGCAAGCAAATCCCAGTGCCAATCCCTCTGGTCCCACCGAAAAACCGGCCGCGAACGCTGTGAAAACGCGACGGCGCTACTTGCAGCACAAAGAGTTCTCTCTATCATCGAGCCAAATGGTGGATTTTCCTGCAAGCCACGTTTGATGACACCAGAGGGTACATGACGTTTAACCGTCAAGCATAAGTGCAATCAAGAATATTAATATCATCATGCGGATATAAGTGGATATAAAGTGATAGATAAATGAGGTGTAAACCTACTTGAAGGATCCTCCTACTTGGTAATTGGCAAACAACCCTGGTGATCATAAGTCCCATCTGCTGGATTCTCCCACGCATATCCGAACTGACCCTACTTGCCACTTACGAAGTAGGGCGATATTCCAAGTAGACAGGTAAGTTGGTGGTAAGTTGGTGCAAATGACTAGGCTAACTAGGGTTTATGGGGGATATACCTTCAATGAAAGAAGCGATTTTCAATCAGCAAACATCACTTGGGGAGCGGGCGCACCACCTTTTAATACCTTTTAGGGGTGTACGCCCATCATGGGTGTCTTATGAAAGTGGATTAGGTGATGGGACAAGACAGCTTATATGGTTGTTTGGAAAAAAGGGGCGAGCTGTGTAATTGTAGATGTATATGATGAGAAAGGGGATGGGTGAAAATGTATAACTACAGAGTTATGGACACCCATAGATCCCAACTATTTTGATCAGTTTTGTGGGTAGCTACAGTTTTATACTTTCTTGAGACTTTTCATGGGAGAATATATTAGCTGATCAGTTGCGGGGCCTTGAAGCTGTATGGCCGGTACAATGTGGAGATGGGTCATTTATTTTCTTTGATGTTGATGATGGTAATGGTGATGAGGTTTGCCAGCGTCAAGGGGACCACTATTCCATTGACAGAGACGGCACTCTACAGGTTCAGTTCCACTTAATGTGCGTAGGCATATGGCCGTAAGTATGAGATTTATATTTTCCATCTCAGAGGATTGAAACCACCATGGTTCCTTCCACTGGCAATCCAGATCATACTGTTGCTTAGGAAAAAATGCAATCTATTGCAATATAATATGTATATATAAAATAGATACAGTGTGACAGTATCTATCTATCCCATGTTATCCCTTCTTTTTTTGTTGGTTACAACCTAGTTATTTACAATGACAGTTTGCTTGGGAAAATGGTCCATTTATTGATTTTTAAAATCATGATCTACCTATAAATATGGTAAATGTTCAACATCTACGTTAGTTTACCAGGGTAAATCACCATTTTCCCTAGTTAAATCATCATCATTTTCCCAGGATTTTCCTAGGAAAAAAGGTGATTTACCTATAAAACATGGTGATTTTCCACATCTGCGTTGGTTTCCCCCGAGGGTACCCCATTACCC
Organism: Cladocopium goreaui; assembly: GCA_947184155.2. NCBI lineage: Eukaryota > Dinophyceae > Suessiales > Symbiodiniaceae > Cladocopium > Cladocopium goreaui. Next base: position 263,726 of record CAMXCT020004469.1, read on the forward strand.
CATTACCCGAAGCCGGCGGGTCGCCAAGGTTCCCTCGAAGCCGCGCGCGGTGCTGATGCCCAACGGCCTGGCGAGACGTCCAGGATTGGCACATAGACCGAAGCCTGGAATCATGGTTGACAAGCGAAATCATCCCCAAATGTAGATATATTCATAGATGTATGATATATATATACACAATATATATATATATATAATTATTCATATATGTATACATATATATATATATATATACATATGTATATATATATATATATATGTGGGTAAATATGGTAAATTATAACGACCTCACGTCGCGACCTCGCCGGAAATGATGGTTAGTAAGGGGAATTATCCCAATATGGTGTTATTTCATGTTATTTCAGGTTGGTGAATTATTATACCCAAATAGATATGATTAGATTATGTGTTTTTTGATGTAAGATGTATCTAGATGTATGCAGATTCTATACAGATGTATATAGATGTATAGATGATATAGGAGATTGTCGTCTCCCATATGTTGGTGTATATCATTATATAAATATATATATATAGAGTAGTTTTAGTTGGGTGATGTGAAAATAAACGGAAGTTTGCCAAACCCTGATCGGATGTATTGATGGTCAATCATCACGTACTTAGGTTGGATAAATCACTATAATATAGTGGTGTGAACCATCAATCAACAGGAAGATTGAATGGATATGTGGGAAAATGTAATAGCCACAAACGAAGATAACGTGATAAAGCGGATATAATGGGGTAATGCGATTTAGCTAGCAAACATGGTTATTTTATCGAATTTGTTTAAGGTTTTTTTAGGCATTTAAATAGGGGGATATACCAGCAACACATCAACCATGTCCCTTTTTGGGGATTTGGAACATCACTTGAAAAAGTATTTGTTGGAGGTTATATAGCCTTTCTTCCTGGGTGATGTTCAGTTAGGACATATACCAAGCCCTGATATGATGTATTGACGATCAAAAATATACTTAGGTTGTATCTATCCAATAGTTGGGAGGGAGCGATTCGGAGCTAGGGGTATCCTTTTTTCCTTCTCTATTGAATGGGGGGCCGAGCTATTTTTGGAGTTTCCCACCTGCATGATAGTTACCGGTATCAACTTTTGAATAGCTCAAATGGATTGATGGATATAATTTACAAGATCATTAACTCAAAACCCCAAACCATAGATTAATGGGAACCTTTAACGAGTAAATTGGGATTAATGGAATTTTATTAACAGAATCAATGGGTACAATTGATAATTTAGACAGACTTAATGGGCGTAATTTAAATTAGCCACTTGTAGGTACATAATGGGATAATGGGAGAACTGTCAATTATTAATAATCAGTAGAGTTGATTCGGAACTAGCTAGTATATAGTTTGGATATCATCCATAACTGGTCCATAACTAAATAAACATTCCTGCGATAATTCGAAGATAGTTTGGAGCACTGAAGGTGTTTGAGGCAATGCAATGTGAAACGTCATCTCTTACCAGCAACAACTTGCGGATGTGACATGTGAAATGGATCAAAGCCCTGGTGCCCTGTCTGGTAGGTGGTGACTGGAACCATGGAATTTTATGACTTTCCATACATTGGGAATATTATATTGAATAATGATCCCACCTGACGAAGTCCATCATTTTTCAGAGGGGTGTGGTTGAAACCACCAACCAGCTGTAGTATCTGTAGTTCACACCAAGATGCTTCGCCGGATGGATCTTTGTCTCCAAAATTGGAGAGGATTGTGGGCTGGTTCACCCCCACCGGGATTTGACGAGGCTTTACTAGCTTTACCCAGAAGTGGATGGAACTGGTATAGCATCATCCTCGAACAACCGCTGGATTTCTCACGATGAATATTTCTTATTGGGATGAAGAACTTTGGGTGGAGTGGATGGGTAGTTGCTCCTAGTTTAGTCATTTACATTCATTTACTCTTTTGATGCTTTTCAGTCAACTATTTTGAACAGTGACCAGTCAACCCTGAGTAGCAGCCGCTTCGCAAAATGCTCAAAAAAACGTTGAAATCTTCTGAGATTTCTTGGGGCCATGGGGGCCATGGGTTGCTCCCCTGAATTTTGATGCTTCAAAACCACAGCAATTTCATGAAATCTTCCAAATCAGCCCCATGATGCCGCTGGCTGCAGGTGAGAAGAAGACACCATCGACACCAAGGAGACCGAACATTTTTCCGTCGACTAGAAATCACTATCCTAAATCGGGAACGACGTTTGAGTCGGGTGAATTTTTCGAACACACAACGGGAGTCAACTGAGATGTGAACTATGAACATCTGCTGCATCCAAGTGCTGAAGTGGTGACTGACCTGTTGATGAAACTCTGACCTAATCAAGAAAAGAAGAGATTTAGAACCATAGAATATTTGGGATTCTGCCAACCGTAATCGGACAGAAGTACTGTTTGAGCAGAGATTGGTTGAACCCTTGTGTGCTTGATTCTTTGAAAACTTGTACCACCAGGCATCCGCTCATTGTGGAACTTTTTACCGCATGGGAAGAAATTTGAGGCAGAGTACCCAATAATTGGCTGATGGTTTCATGAAAATGTTCTATTTTCATTTGTTTTCCATGCCTTGTGTGTAAGAAGGCTCGTGTTCTCAACAACATGGATGTGTCTGAGAATGGAGAATAGGACTCGCAATTATTGTTTTAAAAGGAAAATTATGATTAACCAATGGATTCTGGGTACCCTGTTTGCAGAGAAACCCAGATATGGTATAGAACAATAAATGAATAACCAACTGAAAAAACACATGTCCAGGATATCTACAATTTGACCTGAACAACTCCCGGGTTATCAAACATAGCCATGGAGAATCACTATGTTTACTGTAACAGGCAAATACATGGGCCATTTTCCGTAGCTATGTTAAATTACCGGAGAGCAACATGTTTCATTTCTGCTAGTTTTGTGACTTTGTGTTAGGGCACCCTTTAAAAACATGTGGGATTTGTATGGGTTTGTCTGAAATTTGGGTGCCCCCAAATGTGATGAAACCGTTGACCATGTAAACCTAAGTCATGCAAAGTCTATTGGTTATATAATCTCTATCTCTATGTTTATTCTAATAAATCCAATACGGGTCCTATGCCCCATTTTCAGACATACCTATTGCCCACTATTGTTACATAATGCTATATACCCAATTATATCTCACTATATCCCCTTATATATCCATAGTAGATAACTTAATTAGGGACCCAATTATATCTCACTATATCGAAATTATATCTGCCAATTATATCCCACTATATCCCCAATTGTTATAAGTGATACTGTGGATGGTTGCGAAATCCTGCACCAGTTGATAGTAGGGTTTTAACATGTTTCAACCATTCCAAATTGGTGGTTTATCGGATTTCGCACCCATCCTCAGTATCCCCTGTTATACTACCATTCATAGAATTGGATGATGGGAAAATTTACAGGAAAACCCGATCAATTTGATGGTAAAAACCATGGTTTCCGGTTAAGATTTTCCCAACAAAACCAATCCATTGAACCATGGGACTTCAAGACCATGTCCGACAGTGACATGTTCAACTCAGGACCTCAACTCCACGCCGTGGCCCCAGGATTTTCAGGGGCGAATCGGTGGTGCATTTTTCGTTGAAAAACGACAACTCGCACATGGTGCAAAAATGCTGATTTCATGGGATTTCATAGGATTTCTGCTAGCTAGATTGGTTCTTATATGTATTTAATGCAACTATATGTAACTTGGGTGTATGGTTCTACCTATCTATAGTTCATGGGGAAACACGAAACATCACTGGGTGTCACCTCCTTATAGCTGGTACTGCGGGGACTTAATCATCAAAACTAGGCATTTCACCGATATCGACATTGGGGTTTAACGGTTCAACCAATTAGCAATGGTGATTGAACCAACGAAAATGGATCCATGTGTCTAAAACTGTGCTAAATCCTCATTTGCAACTAGAAAACATGGAAAATGATGAAAATCCACTGGCTTAAACTGGGCACCCTATGTTCAGCCAAATCCAGATGAGTCCGAAGATTGGCGGTACGATTTTTGCATTTCACGCAATCTTATGAATATATCTACTGTAGTTACTGGATTTTGATAGAAAAGATGGTGTTCCATGTGTTCGTTTAAATCCGGGTTCCCCCATGTTTGTCGTCGGAAAAAGCATACAGAAAGATGCCAGACAAGGGCCACAGTCCATTCCACTGGTGAATCACCATTTTGCCCAAATGGCATAAGCTGGATGTATACCACATTGTCAAACATACCCATCTTCATTATTATCTAACATATTATTATTATTATATACCCATATGTGAATAGATAATGTAGAATTACAACCATCATATTATGTATTATGATTTATGTTATGTTTTTTTGGCAATGAGAAGTATTTGTATGTTGTGCTTTGGGATTTTTTCCATGAGTTTATGGCTAAGCGGAGGTGTCCTAAGTCATGGGGGTACCCCAAATCATCCAATCGTCATGGATGACTCAGGATGACCATGACTTAGTATTGAAACAACCATGGTGACTTCTTGGGAATCCTCCCACGACTTCAGAAACCCCCCATTTTCGCTGGGAATCCCAAAAACTGGGCCGGGCTGATCCGGGCATAGCTCAGCCGAGGTCTCGATCAGCGTCTCCAGTTGAACATCTGCAGTTCACGGCCCTGTCGCGCCTTTCGCAAGGTGAAGCTCGGTGGTTCCAAGGGTGATCGCCCGTGGACACCATGGGAAGTCCTGGGTTGAAAGAAATTAAGATGTGGATTAAAGGGGAAACATTGGGACACCTAGTTTAGTCTATGTGCTACTGCGTGCCGAACCGCTGGTAAGATCGAGACTATCATGAAAGAATCTGAGGACATTTTGTGGTTACTTCATTCAGGTTTATTCACAATGATATAGATAAAGATCAACACATTAATCATACCATACATGGTACCAGAACCACAAGAGTGCAATTGCCAGCGGTGGTTTTTCAAATATGTTTAGGGATATTTTGGCGCTTTTAATGTTTGGAAACGGGAAGACAGATGAGACTTCTTTTCTTAGTTTCACTTGAATTTATTATCACTGGATAATATTGTTTGTACTAATTATTGATAACTAATTATGTGATAGGTCCAACAATAAAACACCAATTCGATTCTTGAAAGTTTATCGGATTCGCATCCCTCCTCAATGACCAAACTCCACGATTTTACATTGGTCTACTGCGCAATTTTGAAAGGAGCTTTTGGTTCAGGACATGAGGCTGCCATGATTTAGCACATTCTGAGGTTTACTAAATCATGTTGTAATATGTTGTCATAAATCACAAGCGAGTTGAATCATGTTATCACACTTCAATATGTTTCAATCATGTATAGCTCTAGTTACTGTAGTCCTTTCCATAGCGTTCTGAATGGGTCCCTGGGTGACCTCTCTACAGGTGGTGAGTACCCAGCCCGCAACAAAGAGTTTTCCGGAATACAGCGCAGCCCCTGGGCCTTCGGTTGGTTGGTTTATTGATGTTTATTGATGTTTATTGGGGAATTTGGGAATGGGGGCTTCTGAAGTCACAAAAAAGGATTCCCAAGAAGTCACCATGGTTGTTTCAATACGATCCGTCATGGTCATCCTGAGTCATCCATGACGACTAGATGATTTGGGGGTACCCCCATGACTTAGGAAACTTCCAATATACCCTCTGGTAAACATACAAAAAGCATCAAACAGCTATTGAAAATGGCCCAGTCGAAATAGTGAGTTTTCCTTTTAAAAATGCTGATTTTCCAATGTTAGTTTACCAGAGGGTAGGTCAATTATAACGACCTCTGCGACCGTCCTCACGGTTCGTCGGTTCTCTTGTGGAATCATTGGAATCATCAAGGAATGTCAGTGACACCATTTTTGGGAATTTTCATAGGATACATGTCATACATGTCATTAATATCCCAAACAAAAACAAGGTGATGAAATTTTATAGCTCACCAATGAGATTGTTTTTTTTTTGGTATTGCTGGATACACCGATGAGTCTTCTCTCTGGGTGAATGGAGGGAACAGTGAAGGGAATCCATGTTCCCAAGCAAAAGCGTTGGGGCCAGTCGGAAAGTTTAACCCAACCAAATGATAGTTGCCGAGTCGCTGGGATGATATTTTCAGCGAGGAAAATTTGGTTAAAAGGACTATGTGTGGACCATACATGTCCTTTTTGTACTGGCTAAACAAAAGTTGATAGAGACCGTGCTTCACAACCAATAGGTATATGTATTTTAACAGATCAATCATTGGATATACTGTAATAAGAGATCAATCTATTGATGATGGTTGGATATCATATATAATAAACAATCAATTGACACCAATAACAGATCAATGAATATAAATCTGGCTGGTGGTTTCAATTATTGTTTATTTTGATGTGGGTTGAAGCCATCCATCAGACATGCCTTGCCGCGGGAATCTAGCGTGACATGTTTGTTGTTGAGAGGATAAATCTGAAGAAAGACATCGATCAAGGACATCCCCCAACAACAGGGGTTGAATAAACCCCTTTCAATAGTGTTGATAGGGGTGTGCAGTGTGCACCCCCTTTGAATGTTTTTGACGGAGAAAAGACAGTTATAAACTGAGGATGGGAAAGATGATGTTCCGGATGGAGATGGTGTTCTTGAGTATATGTCCATCATATATAATGGGCAAAACAAATCTAGATGGCCTTGGCCTCTGCCAAAATCTGAGTATGAGGGAACCGTTCCAACCGTGCAACAGCGGTCCATTCTCGACTCGTTGAACCTTGGTGCAGAGCAGAGTTTGTAGAACTTATACAATCTGTTGGCATAAATAGGAAGAGAGTGAGATTTTTTATATGCCAAGCAGCTTTCTTTATCTAAGGTTTGAGGCTGTTCATGGCCAATCCCTCTTGCATATTTATATAATTATATATATATATAGTATCTATACGTAGAATATATATATATATATACATAATGTGCATTTATTTATAATGTAAGTATAATTAGATATACACATACTATCCAAGCATTTCGCAGGGCCATGGGAACCTCTCCAGATCTCCTTTAGATCCGCTGAGGAGAGCAAGTTCTTTGAGCACTTGTCGCGACAGAGCCTTACCACCAAGGCCGTGCCGGGAAATGGACCAGGAGATGACCTAAGGGATTGTTTTGGTGGGATTTATGTTGGGTTAATGATCTTACTGGTGGGTTTTGCTGGTGGGTTTTGCTGGTTGATTTCGGATAATTTGGGATACTTCGATATAACGAGAATCAAAGGGATGTGGTTTCCAGGAAACATACAGAAAACTATTTCTCATCCAGAAATGATCTACTATGGTGATGTTTACATCTCGCTACTCGAGGGTACAGAATAAATACACCGGGTCAATTTTTACTATTTCACGACCCTGTAGCCAACAAGAGGCTTTTAAGCAACGACCAATCAGGACTTTTTTTGCAGAAAAAATGCTGGCCCACGCATTCAAGAACGCCGAGTTGACAAACGAAAACGCAACATAGGATCACACCAGCACCAATGCGCACTGACATCATTTGTTTCAAAATAAGGTACCCTCTGGTAAACTAACAGTTTGCTATTGAACATGGCCATAGAAATAGGTGATTTATCCATTTAAAATGGTGATTTTTCCACACTTATGTTAGTTTACCAGAGTGTACCAACCAACCAATGATTAATCATCATTGGTCCTTGGTATCACGCACTTTCAAAATACCGGTATAGCCTATTTTCAGACACATCCACATGGAGTTTGGGGCGTTTGGGGCGTCATGTCCCGACAGTGTTGAGGTGATGCGATGTTTGATGTTTTTTTTGGGTAAACTTCTCTTTCCACTTTGTTAATCATCATTTTACCTATAAAAAACATATAACACATGCATACAAATGCATAAACTTGAGGTGATTCCACCATTTTGACACTCCACAGAAGGTGGGGGCGGACCGAAGTGGAAAACCACCATTTGGGGGCTTCTTGGATGATTTGCGGGTACCTCCATCTTAGGAAACTAGCATTTGTTTAGAGGGAAATCATCTACAAACGGGCCATGTTCCATGGCGTGTGTGTCATTACCAGAAGGTGTTTGATTGTTTTTGACCAGTTTGATCACCTACAGGCAATCATCCTCCAGTTCTATTATTATTATTATTTATTATATAATGTCTCCAAGTTCTTCAAAAAACATTGGGCAAAAGCCGGAAGCTGAACAGGTGTTCAAATTGGTGGATGGCAAGACACAACGGAGAGTCGGGACGTGAATTTCGGGTCGAGCGCGGTTCGAATCCAAGTCCTAAGGGTGGCAGAAAATTCCGCCAGAGGTGCAGGCGAGTAAAGATGATGATGTAGTTTGCATAAGACTCATACAATTTGGCCTCCCAGTTTATGAGTTGGGTGAAAAATAATCTCCATAATGTTGACATCGTATTAATAAACCACCCCCCCAAACATTAAGAGCATCACAATAAAGTTAGGGCCAAACATTCAACTATCGTAAAAATCACCTATGTATTCCCGAATGAATTGCCTAATTGAAAACGAATACATAATGTTGACATTAGAGGGAACCTTCTTTCCAGACCTATGTATTCCCAAATGAATTGCCTAATTGAAAACGATTACATAAAGGGAACTTTCCAAAAAAAAAATCACCTATGTATTCCCAAATGAATTGCCTAATTGAAAACGAATACATAAGGGAACTTTCAAAAAGAAAAAAACTATGTATTCCCAAATGAATTGCCTAATTGAAAACGATTACATAAAGGGAACTTTCAAAAAAAAACACCTATGTATTCCCAAATGAATTGCCTAATTGAAAACGATTACATAAAGGGAACTTTCCAAAAAAAAAATCACCTATGTATTCCCAAATGAATTGCCTAATTGAAAACGATTACATAAAGGGAACTTTCCAAAAAAAAAATCACCTATGTATTCCCAAATGAATTGCCTAATTGAAAACGATTACATAAGGGAACTTTCAAAAAAAAAAAATCACCTATGTATTCCCAAATGAATTGCCTAATTGAAAACGAATACTAAAGGGAAAAAAATGAAAAAAACGGGAAAAAAAGTTGGCATACTTTATTGCCGGGGGGTTTATTAATCTTTTCCGGGAGTTGGCGTACTTTATTGTGGGGGGGTTTATTAATCCCATGTTGACATTAAATACATATAAATACTATACCTGTAACATCTGAAAAAAACTTATACTGGTTGGTGGTTTTGGAACATGGGTCATGTCATCATCCCAGACGATCACTCCATGGCAGGTTTCGGCGGTTCAGCTGCAGCTGTTGTTGGGCATGGCTTTCCGATGTGAGCCCATCACTGGAGACCCTTGGATCCCAAACGGGGATGAGAGCTGGGAAATCCATGGGGATATGCTGGCAACATCTGTTGCCACGTAAAATCCTGCCGTGGATGACAACCTCTTATGTTCGGTCATGTTCGCAAGGTTTTCCATCGATGAAAACGAGGACGACTGTCATATTTTTCATTATTTTCCCATCGAACAGCAAATTGATGCAGAGTGGGGATATATCACCAATTGGGTTGCGGGATGCCATTTCACCAAGAAAATTAGAATGGTTGAAGCAATAAGAATGAATTGTGATCGCAACATGGATGCAGGGAGCGTTTGAACATGGGATATATCATATGATAGATATATAAGATTATATAAGATTATATATATATATATAGATATATTATATATATATATACATATAGAAATAGATTATACAGACCCAAAGTGGCATCTTTAAATAATGTGGAACCGTTTTTTTTTTCAACAGGGGATTCTCGTGACGCGGCGACTTGACCGATGGACCGATGTTCATGGCATGTGGTAAGAAGCCATGGTAAAAGCCATGGTAAAAGCCATGGTAAAAGCCATGGTATGTTTACCATCCCCAATAAACATCACCATTTTAAGATGGGTGGATATGGGTGGTATTAGTGGTGGATTGGTGGTATATACTGAAAAAATAAAATTGAATACTTAATTAGCATTTTCACTTATGCTAGGTGAATAGCAGTGAAATTTGACCACATTATGACATATCTTGGCATGTTTGAGCCATGAATGTCCATGAATTTGAACTCATTTTCTAGTTTGAATAATGTTGGCGGCTGAGGCGTCGCTTTCGGACTCCAGGCTAGACTCGTTTTGAGTTTGATGATTTTCCCATGATCAACTTGATGGCGACGTCTTGTTGAGATTTGGACACTGCGAATCCTCCAATTTCTGGGGTGCCACTTTTTCATCATTTTCCCTTGAGAAGATCAGATTCAGGACCTGGGTTTGATCTACCTCGGGGCCGCAAATCTTCGACCGGCACGTCTCTCGATGCCAAGGGGGAGTTCACCATTAAAAATGGGTGGTTCAATGGGATATTCATGGGGATATCAGAGGTGGGTTAACCAACTATCCCATTGAACCACCCATTGAACCACCCATTGAACCGACCATAAACCTATACAAACCTATGATATCCCATGGGGGGTTAACTATCATGATGGATCATAGGTTTGTATAGGTTTTCGTGGCATCTAAATCTATGGTGGCATATCACGGGATACATGGATATATTGAAGCTTAATCTGGGTTTCTTTGAGGTGATTCGGTTTATTTTCCCAATGGACATCCACTAATTAGAAATGGGGAATCGATTAAAGGATATACATGGAGGTTTCCTGAAATGGGGGTACCCCTAAATCATCCATTTAAATAGGATTTTCCATTATAAACCAACCATTTTGGGGATCCCCCATTTATGGAAACACCCATAATATAGATATACTGTATGTGTGTTTAAGAGACCCCTTCAGCAAATCCAAGACCAACATACATTAATTTGGGATAGATGGATTAGTTGATTAACCTCTTTAATATGTTTTAATCCTTTGCAATAAATGGGTTTTATGATGTCTTATGGGAAAAAAATCGTGGGACGTAAGCCAAGAATATAGGTCTCTTGGGATATACCGGGATATGTGTGATAGGCATTTAAGCAGTTGGATAAAGATACAGAGGTTGAACATTGAGGATTAAACCATTTCACGCGAATATCATTGGATTTCACAGCATGTTTGATGTTTTTTTTGATGGAATACCAGCATATATGGGATATAATGAATGGGATACATAGGTACATTTCTGATGCGTGTGTATGTTTATATATATATATAGACAATATACATATACATATATATATATATATATATGGGACACAACCAAGATAACATACTGCATGGGATATCATACAGTAATCAGTGCGATCTCACCAACATATCACCGAAGCAGTTTCAAAAATGCCAGGATGGATGACCTTGATCCAGAATCCACAGCTCCATGTAGATTAGATCTCCATGTTGGTTGGTTTAATTCCAAGCATGGTGAGATAGCACTTTCAGTTGATTAATTTATGAGATTCCCAGTTTTTTTGCTTCTTAATCCCAAATTTTCTTGGCAAAATACGGTAAACATGGGTAAACATGCATTTTTTTGGTTGGCAGCGCCTCCATTTGGGGGCCAGCAGCTTAGAATGGGGTCTTCCCCTAGATGTCATCCAAATTCTTGGTCAAAAGCTACCCACCCTCTGAAAAACATAGCTGCTATGGAAACCATGAACCATTTAGTTCGATAATAGTTACATGATATCATGATGATCTATCAAAAAATGCTGAGTTTCCAGGTCACAGTCAGCGTTTTTGATCAGCAGAATCCTCCCAGCAGGCCGTGACTTCCTCCCTTGGGACTCCATTCTGGCGACCTCCTTTGCTGATTGGTGCGGAGGTCCCAGATGATGCCAGATTGGCCACCAAGACGACGCGAGGTAAATGATGATTGATATTGATTTCCATGAAAATATCCAAAAAACTGGTTGGTGGTGACTGGAACATGAATGGAATCTGGATTCACTTTCCCATGATATTGGGAATAATGAATAATGATCCCAACTGACGAAGTCATATTTTTCAGAGTAGGGCTCAACCACCAACCAGATGATATTCCATTTTGATGAGAATGATATGAGATGCTGATTCGTGCTAACTTAAATCACTGTAGCTTTATATCATGGGAACATCAAGCAACTAAATGATGGATTGTCATCACGACGCAAATGATGATAACGACTTTTGATTAGGAATGGGATAGGGAGAATCCACTCTCCCACAAATATCCATTCATATCCAATTGATATCTAATTAATATCCACTTAATATCCACTGATCCTCCATCAATTTATATGCATGCCGGAAAAACCAGCATGAATAGTTGATGTTCAAACCTTCACGTTTAGGAAGTTTCAATTGCCATGTTTGATTCCCGGAGGTTATGTAGAGAGAATCCCATCCCCCGTTCATACTAAACATCCTCATTGTATGGTCGAACATATGTGGTTTCATCCCCCCAAAAAAACGGTTTCTAGGGGTGCTTAACGTGAGGGGATTGGGCCACTCACTTCATGTTGGTGAAAAACATCAGCCAGCTATCAATCAGCACTCTTCGGGATTAGGGTAACTATCCCAAAATGGCTAGATCTGTTCGATGTCTTTTTTTTTTTTGAAAAAAACCAGCTTTAAGATGGAAAAAGCTGACGACTTGTGGGAACTTGTGAGGGTTGCTGACCACTCAGTGGGATGATTCGTCCCAATCTTCCAAGGGTTCCAAGGGACAATGATGGGGATGCGAGCATCATCCAGATGGGATAGTAGCTATATGTAGGTATATGATTTTTTGGAATCCAGATGGCTAAATCTGGATACCTCGCCATACCAAAAGCATCTGGGTCAAATGTTGATGTTTGCGGAGCTGTGTCATGGGGGGCCTTTATGGCTTAGAAAATGAAGAGTTGTGCCACCAAACTCGGCATTTCACCAAGAAGAAGTCCTTCCCGCAGAGCCAAGTCGTTTTTCAACATGCGAACTTCGTGGTGAAGTTTGGCTCGAAAGATTTGCAACAGGTCTTCGAACATCCACAAGTTAACCACGTTTTTGGTTTGTGGCTTTGGTTTGTATTTTGTTCCTTATCTGGGTACCCTGGTTTGGTAGGTTCATGACGGTGAATGGATCATTCAAAATGGAACATGGACCAAGCACGTAAACATGTAGGTGATGTTTGAAGGAATTGAAAGATTTGCGACGTTCCAAGAAACACCTTTGCAAAAACTTGTGGTGCAAACTCTGCAAATGTGTTTTTTCATTGTCGAAGTGTTAGATGCTTCGGGTGACTGTATCATTGCCGAGTGGCCACAGTGACGACCTAGCGGTTCCACAGTCCTCCAAAGTTGGGGACTTGATTCGTCAGGCCAAGCATTCTTTTGGTCCAGGTTTCTTGAGGCTTGTTACTGCGGAAGGCCATCTGCTCACTCCGAAAGACTCCTTGGAAGCTGCAGGCATTCGAGATGGAGACCACCTGACACTGATTGGCATTTAGATCAATTAAGGTTTTTTTAGTCAGTTTGATATACATAGACCCTCTGTTACCCATAAAAATGGGTACTTTGCCCGATAATTCTTGTACTTTTAGTGTCTTGGTATAATCATAATCTATTACTGTCCATTCCGATTTGGGGACGGGTCAAACTGGATTGCACTGAATTGCCTGTCCACATGATCCATTTTAATGTCAAAACCAGGGCTCCAGGATTGTGATATATTTGGGATGAAACAAGACGAGGCCAAAAAACAGTTCCAAATCGGATTATAAACCCATCCAACTGTAGATATTCTCGATCCTATAGACCTAGTTGTAATCAACCAACTTACCCTCTGGTAAACTAACATAACTATGGAAAATCACTATTCTTAATGGGTAAAAATCCACTATAAATGGCCATATTCAATAGCTATGTTAAATTACCAGAGGGTACCCAATATCTCTACGATTTTGAGTTCTAAGGGGGCCACTTCTCCCAAGAGACTCATCTGTCGAACGGAGGGATTGGCCCCCCGTCAGGACCGCCATCTACCGAAAGGCCCTTGTGTCGTCAACGGCAAGAGCCTTCGCCTTGTGCTGTTCTGGGGATGACCAGATTGTCACGTGGGGAGATGGAGGAGACCCGGGGCCATGCTGAGGTGGTCATTTTTGAGTTTCCCAATCTGTGAGGATAGGGTATACTTGGGGGTGCTGAACTGTAGTTGTAATATCCCAACTTATTGTTGAGGTCAGTACCATACCCATTAATAACCTCAACTGCCCCCCCAATGGCTATTTTGGATAGGAAAAGTGATGATTCACCCGATTAGGTGGTACCAAATTTTCACACAAACCCCTATGGGAAATCCATGGAAATCTAGCATTCCAGGAATCTCTACTTTTTTTTTCGAGGTGGTTTGAAAAAGACGGGAAATAGATCGGATATAGGTGGAAAATCCACCATGTTGGGGAATGTCTAAAGGCCTACACAGCATAGTTATAATCCTTTCCTCCTAATGCTAACCCCCCTATTAATAAACACCTCAGGTAGTTTTTATTATTAGAGGGTATTCATTATTAGGGAACCAAAGTCGAATTCATGCTATTCATTATATAAAGATATCTACACATATGTGTGTACATATATATATATATATATATATGTAATCAATTATACGTGTATATGTAGTAATCATGTGTTGACAGTAGGGGTTTCATGAGGCAGATAGTCAGAATCAGTAATTATCCAGCATCCAGCGGGTCAGGTCCACAGACAGGCAGCCTACATTGCTTGTTGGTTTAAGCAAACAGCCAGGCAAAAAGCCAGTGCGCGTTAAGACACACAGGTAAGACAGCCCAGTCATGGAGGCAGCTCAGCAGCCAGTCATGGAGACAGCCCAGGAGCCAGTGGTGCAGGCAGAGCAGCAGCCAGTGGTGCAGGCAGAGCCAGGCCAGCAGCAAGTAGAGGCAGCGCTTGCAGCTTTAGCAGTTCAGGCAGCAGCAACTGCTTTCTGCCTGCACCACTGGCTTCTGGGCTGCCTCCATGACTGGCTGCTGAGCTGCCTCCATGACTGGGCTGTCTTACCTGTGTGTCTTAACGCGCGGAGACGTGACTGGCTTTTTGCCTGGCTGCTTGCTGGGATCTAAAAAAATCAAGACTCCAGCCAGCTCAGAAAGACATTGCAGACAGCAAGGCGGAGGGGTGGCTTTCACTCTTTCAGGCAGCAAGACAGACTCATGTCAGCCAAAAATTGCTCAATTGCTCAGCTAGAGCAGCCAGGTAGCTTGGATTCAGGGGTTGGGATCAAGGACCCTAATAATAAACACCCTGGGGTGAACTAGTATTAGGGGGCAAATAAACCCACAAATGGTAGCTTTATTTTTAATTTGTTTTCAAAAGGGGATCAATTAGAAGTCAAATTGGCCAATCTGAAATTTTCCGAAATTGGAGATGGACCCCAGTTTTTAGTATTTGGGGGACATTTAGTAATAGGAGGAAGGGATTAGCATGGATTAGCTATAGCATAGTTCTCAGTTTTTCTAGCGGCCTTGAATCAGATCCCTCCAAGGATATGGCGGTGACAGCTCCCAAGTCCAAGATTTGCTTCGAAGCGCCCAGCAGATGCAAAGCAGCGATCGCGCCTTCGCCGCCATCCTGGGAGACGGATCTGTTGTGACGTGGGGCGATGAAGGACGTGGAGGAAACAGTTCAGCTGTGGATCTCAGGGGCGTTCAGCAGATTCAGGCCACCTGGATGTGTTGAGTGTGTGATGTTTGGGTTTTCTCGAAATACACCAGGGGAATCTATAGGGAATATGATGGAAACTATGGAAGATGTTACTGTAGACTTTGTGTTGGGGGCTTGTAGCAGATCCAAGGCCACAAACAGTGCCTTTGCTGCCATCTGCGGTGGAGCGGTCAACGCATGGGGCAACCCGGAGGAAGGTGGCGATAGCTCCGGAGTCCAAGATCAGCTTCAAAGTGTAGAGCAGATTCAGGCCACAGGTCGCGCGTTTGCCGCACTTCTCGCAGATGGTTCCGTTGTGACTTGGGGCGATGCAGCTTCTGGTGGGGATAACTCCATGGTCCGGCATCAGCTCCAGAATGTGCAGCAAATTCAGGCCACGGATTGGGCATTTGCGGCGATTCTGGCCGATGGATCGGTGGTTTCATGAGGCGATCCAGAGTATGGTGAAAACAGTTCTGGGGTCCAAAGTGAGCTCAGGAGAGTGCAGCAGATTCAACGGACATTTGGCGCATTTTCAGCCATCCTGTCAGACGGCTCTGTGATCACATGGGGACATCCAAATTATGGCGGCGACAGCTCTGCAGTCCAAGATCAACTAAGAACTGTGAAACACATTCAGGCCACGAATTCTGCATTTGCCGCTATCCTGGCAGATGGGTCTGTAGTAACATGGGGAAATCCCCTAAATGGTGGTGACAGTTCTGCAGTAAAAGATCAACTCGGAGGCGTGCAGCAGATTCAGGCCACTGAATTCGCATTTGCTGCGATACTGACAGATGGATCAGTTGTTGCTTGGGGCCATCCAGATTGGGGTGGTGATAGCTCTGGAGTCCAGTTGGAAAATGTCCGACAGATTCAAGCCACAGATTGGGCATTCGCAGCGATTCTGACAGATGGATCCGTTGTCACATGGGGCGATCCAGAGTATGGTGGAAACAGTTTCAAAGTCAGAGATCAGCTCAGAAATGTCGAAGGGATTCAGGCAACAGAGTTTGCATTTGCTGCGATTCTGGCAGAGGGCTCTGTTGTTACATGGGGAGATGAGGACAATGGCGGAGACAGCACCCAAGTTGCAGATCAAATTGCCAATTTGTAGCTCGCATAGCTCGCCCCCTTTTTCTTCGGACAGAAAATGCAGCACGGACATGACGGAAAAACCATTCGCTAGCAGCATTTTTTCATAATTGCAATGATGTACGAACCAGGCCCTCCAAACATCTCCAAAGTATATCCCGACACAAAGAATCAATTGGTTACTGTGATAGGTCAATTATATCCACATCAATCAGCATTGTTCGTCAACTCTCGGGTTGCTCCAAGCCATAAGTCAATGATAGCCACCAAGAGGGGCACCCTATATCTGGGGTGGCCAGTGATGAACCTTGACTGATGCCTAAATCTCCGGGGTGCCTGTGGGTCCAGCAGTTTTGCCGCGGTTGAGCCATGTTGAGCCCCTGGATGTTCATCAAGTTTATATAATCGGTCCATTCGGTGATAAATTCTAGACTAGAGCTGTTTTCCAGTAGTTGGATCGAATCATATTGAATCTGATTGGTTCTTGAAAATACTTAAGCTCAAGGCAGGAATCATCACATTGGTGCGAGTCAAGCATGTTCAGAAATGGGGTACTGAGTACTGGTACCAAGGGGCCTGTAAAATTGATTACAGTACCGGATAACATTTAGCGACCAATCATTGTTGATCATATACTCAGTTGATGGATGATGGGATAATTACCGGATTATAGTTGGTTGACCCCCTCAACTGTTAAGTTAATATATGTACTATAACCAATCATATTCCGGTTAATTTAATAGCTGTTAGTCAGTTGAACTGGCTAACTATTGTTGAGATTCAACTATTAACCATTCAAAATGTCATATTCATGAACTATTAACCATGAGCAATTCAACTATGATTTACGAACTATCCAGATACATAAAGTTTATCCCCAAGTCTAGTTGGTGTCCTATAAATAAATCCCCAGATTTATCCACTATTTATCCACTATCCAATTCAACCATTCATTGAAGCCCTTTTTTCACTCACTGGGGGGCTTCAAAAAATGGTGGATCCCCGTTCGCCACCGGTGTCCGATTGCTATCCAATTGCTCCAACCTCTGAGGCCTGGCGATGTGTCGCAGTTCTCTGAGGAAGCCTTGGGGGGCACAAAATCTGCGCCTTGGCGGGAAACGCTGGGAGATGGGGATGTTGGGGATGTCCGCTTTTGTCACGGGGGTACGGCAGGTAAATATCATCTATGTGATTTTCGGATTGTCCATTATAAACAATCTATATATATATATATATAGATAGGGGTACCCTCATTTATGAACACCTCCATTAATACGTATATAGATTGCATAGATTATATCTACAAATACATGGAGATAAATGATCCAAACTGGGGGGTAAAACCCTACTAAAAAGAAACTATAGCAAGATATAGAAATCGTCGAACACGGGTGACTTTATTTGACCATCAACAATTCGGATTTACCATGAAACAAATAGGTTTAAGCATGAAACAAACGGAGATTTGACACGAACAGTTGGGATATAGCAAAGAAATAGTGGTTTTTACCACGTATAGTCGGTATTCAATCAGCATAAGCGGGGATTCAATCAATGAAACAATGGATACGAGACTAGCTCCCAGTGGCTTACCCCGCTGCAAACTAAGATATCATATAATTATTCATATATATATATATATATGCAATGTTGATAAGTGTGTAGTGCTGTATGTCCAGTTGGAAATCAATGACATTTGCCCCCCCCGCCCCCCCCTTGTCCCCATTCGCAATTTCAATGCATCCACCAGAAACCTGGGTTATATCAGTTCCTGATAAGTATTTCGCCACATAGATACTGTATAGATATGTATACAAAACTACATAAACAGCTGAAACCAACTGTTCTTATCAGTGTGACAACTCACTGATTTGGTGCACCATGAATAGCATGGATGACAGATGTTCGCGCAGGCGTTTTGGAACCAGGAAAAGAATCATGGTAGCGGAGCCCAAGGATCCATAAGCCTAGTGCTGTGGTGAGGGCTCGACAGAGGGCAGGACCCATACCCTCACGAGGACTGGACCCAATCCTCGGTAGCGAAGGGTTCCAAACCGGTTGGGCACCTTTGCCGGCGCCATAGTGTCTTCACTGCTTTGATCTGCTAGCTTCGAGCATGGCAGTTGCAGCCCCAGAGGCACTTGTGGAGTTGATTACAAATGCTGCCAGAGCAGCTCAATCAGCAGCAGAAGCTGCACGCACAATGAAGGAAGTGTCAGAGGCAAAGAACCGGAGCAATTTCTCAGAAGCTTCGAAGGTGGTCAAGTGTCCCGAGTTTTTCGGATACCCTACATCGGATGAGGATCAGAACTGTTGGCGTGATTTTGCATTTTCTTTCAAAGCATGGCTGATTTTCGCAGACAGTGGTTTTGAGGCTGAACTCGAGCAAATCGAGAAGACTTCAGATACTGTTTTTAGCGTTCCAACCAATGCAGAGACTTTGCAGAGAGCCCACAAGTTGTATGCAATTTTGAGTGGATTGTTGCGGCATCGTCCACTCCGTGTTCATAGACAGGTCATTGATAGGAATGGCTATGAAACTTGGAGACAGCTATGCCAGTTGTTTGCACCCCGAACAAAGTCGAGGTCGATCAGCTTGTTGCAGGCTCTGATGAGCTTTCCAGCCTTTGACAAGAGCAGAACGCTGCTCGAGCAAATTCAGTCCTTGGAACGTGTCAGGGACGAGTACCAACGAAGTTCAACTGTTTCTTTGCCGGATGATTTGATGGTTTCAACCCTTTTGCGTGTTTTGCCCAAGAACATCCAACAACATCTTCATTTGCAAATGACCTCAACAACTGACTATGCAGCAGTGCGTGCCATGGTTTTGAACTACGAAATTGCAAGCTCTTCGTTTTCAACAGGCCGTATTCATGCTGAGTTGGGAGTTGTTACCAGTTATTCAACAACAGCTGGTTCAGGTCCTATGGAGATTGATCGGATTTCAGAGAATTGCAAGGGTAAGTCAAAAGGGAAGTATGGCAAAGGCAAGGATTCAAAGGGAAAAGGCAAACAAGCCCCTTACAAAGGTAAAGGGAAGTCTGCGTCGAAAGGTATGAAAGGAAAGGGCAAAGGTGGCAACAAAGGAAAAGGCAAGTCTGGTGGTGTTTCAAATGACACTTGTAGATATTGCGGCAAGGTTGGACATTGGGAGAAAGACTGCAGAAAGCTGAAACGTGATCAAGGTGAACAGGTTCGACAAGTTGGTGCAACAGCGCCCCCAGGTTCATCGCCTTCAAGCAGTAGTGTGAGTCGCAGTGCAACCTCTTATTCAACAGGATCTGAGACTTCGACCATGCAGACAAGCTCACAACATGGTTCTCAGACTGGCTCAAACGTGCGTCGGGTTGCATTTACCACTCCATTCATTGAAGAGATGGACGAACCTGAAGATCTTACAGTTTTTCATGACAGTTGCAGTTATTTCCACGACGTTTGCATGATTTCAACCATGAAACCATTGAACAAACCTTTCAACAACCTATACAACTGTGTTTGTTTTGGTAGGAACCATGCTTCGATTTTGCCGCGTTTTGACATGAGTTACAGTGATTTGGACGCTGCCTGGACGTTTTCATGTGAAGATGAGTGCAGGCCCACACAACAGGAGTGCAGGGCATTTGAACGTGATTCCAAAATGTTTTCACTTGAGGGCGAATGCAGGCCCACACAACAGGGTTCCAGAGACTTCGAACGTGACTGCAAGATATTTTCACTGGAAGATGGATGCAAGTCATTTGAACAGGATTCCAGAGACGTCGAAAGTGATTTCAAGATGTTTTCACTGGCAGCTGGATGCAAGTCATTTGAACAGGATTCCAGAGCACTCGAACGTGACTGCAAGATGTTTTCAGTTGAAGATGATTGCAAGATGTTTGAACAGGACTGCAGAGCATTTGAACGTGCTGGCAAGACGTTTTCATTTGAAGATGGTTGCAACATGTTTGAACAACAATGCAAAATGTTTTCACTTACAGATGAGTGCAAACTGTTTGAAACATGCTCACATGTCCGTGCTGTCACAGCAGAACAGATGGAGATTGTCTTGGATTCAGGTGCAGATGTCAGTGCATTGCCATTGAGGTATGGCACCATCGGCAAGTCATGTCCTCAGCCTAGAGATGGAGCTTTTGTAGATGCACAAGGTGGCAAGTTGAATGTCAGAGATGTTTGAATTGGCAAAGTGCAACTAGGCTCAGTTTCTTTTCGAGAGCGTTTCATCATTGCAGATGTCACGACCCCGTTGCTGGCTTTAGGAAGCATTGTCAGGGCAGGTTGGTCTTTGCATGCTGATGGAACACAACAATTCCTTTGCAAGGGTGACAAAACTGTTGAAGTTCTTTTCAAACGAAACTCACTGTGCGCCATGGGAACAATCTCACAGATTTCAGAGACAGATGGTGAAGCAGTTTCTCCAGTTGCCTCACCATGCAGTGCGTTTGAACGTGGTGACACAGAGTTGTTGATGGCTCAGCAGGAATCTGTCAGGCCAATTTCAGGCCAGGTCAGTGCGATCACCTTGAAACCTCCTTTGACCAGCTTGGGCCCTGGATGGAACATGTTGACGCCTCAGTTGTATGCCATTTCAACTTTTGAACCACGGCACATCAACACAACTTTGATACCAAGCAGAGAGTTGATGTGGCTTCGTACAACCCTTGTGAAGCGTGAGACTGGCTGGGAACTTGATGAGTTTGCACAACCAATTTCAGAGCTCAGTGACATGACAGCACCTCTGCCAAACGTTCAATCAGTCTTGGAAGTGATCACACTTGCGCATGTTTTTGCAGTCCCACCTGAAGTGCTTGGTTTCAACATGCCAGAAGGCCACAACACACCACGTGCAATTGATGCCCTTGCACCTTCACTCCCAATGTATCGTGAAAGCCCTGCTGAAGGACATGGAACCGTGGTTGAGGTTCCAGTTGAAATGGAAGTTCCAGCGGCTGACAATGCAGAGCCCCCAGAGATTGACCGAGATTTGCCATATGTTGCAGAGAGTGATTTGGTTGTCATTGATGGTGTTAGATACAATATGGATAGCACCTTGAGACACTTGCGTGAAGCTTGCGTTGCACTTGGTTTGAGTAAGAGTGGATCGAAGAAGAGCTGCTTCAAGCGTTTGTTGGAGCACATACAACACCAAGAGTTGATTGCCTCACAATCTGCAACAGCAAAAGTTGGGTCAGAATCTCAGAGACTTCCAATTGAGCAGAAGAAACCTGAAGAACCTTCTCAAGCTGCAATCGATGCCCACAACTTGGTCCATGAACCATATGCTGCGTGGTGTCCTCTTTGCGTTGCTCATCGTGCACGCCAGGATGTGCATTCCAGGCGAGGTGAACAAGGGCTTCGATCAGACCACAGCGTCGTGAGCTGGGATTTTGGTTTTTGTAGCAGAACTTCAGATGACACAGATGACAAACTGACTGCACTTTATTTGCACGATTCTTTCACTGGACTCCTTGGCGTTGTGCCCACTCCTCAGAAAGGTGGGAAGTATTTGAGTTACTTGACAACAGAAGTAACTCGATTCATCGTGCAAACTGGGCATTCAGTGGTTGGCTTGCGTTGTGATGCAGAGCCAAGTACATTGACGCTGTTGAGTTCTGTGAGAAAGACTTGTCAAGCCTTGGGAATAGGCACACATGCTGAGCCAACACCAGTTGGAGATCACCAAGCAAATGGAGGAGCCGAAGTTGCAGTGCGTCTCCTCAGATCTCATGCAAGCATATTGGTTTCTCAAGTTGAACAAGCATGTGGAGCCACAGAGCCAATTGTGGCTGGCAATCACCCGTTTTTTGCATGGGCGCTTTTGCATTCAGCTTGGACGCACAACAGGTTCAAAGTGAACGGTGGCATGACAGCATTTGAAACATGTTCTGGTAGAACATACAATGGACGACTGGCCATGTTTGGAGAGCGTGTTTATGCCTTCTTGAAACCTGAGCAGAAGGCAAAACCCTCTTGGCAAAAAGGGTTGTGGCTTGGCAAAACAGCACAAGGAGATTGCCACATTGTTTCGACAGCTGCAGGCATTCTGGTGACAAGGTCAATCAGAAGGATGCCCAAACCCTTTGAGCTTGAGCTGGTTGGTGAGTGCGTTGTAGCACCATGGGACTGTGGCTACGCATCCCTTGGCCACAGGATGCTCTATGCAAAGCGGTTGACACAGCCTGTGCCAACTGCAATTCAAGACTTTGCAGGTTCAACAATGCAACCTGGATCTCCTGCGGATGAAGCTGCATCAGACCCACCTTCTCCAAATGAGGTGGAAGCAATGGCAGAAATGAAAGAGCCAAGTGCAGAGGTTCCCCAACAGTCTGAGGGAATCTTCACTGATGCACCCATAGCCGAGATACCAGCAAAGGCGGGGCTACGAATGAAGCCTCCACCATTGACCGCAGTAGTTGCAGCTCCAGCTACACCTGCAGATGCTTTTGGTGCTTCCTCCTCTTCAGCACCAATGGACTTGCGTGAAAGCCCAGGCACACATGACACTGAACATGCAGAATCAGGGCGTCCCGAGAAACAGTTGCGCATCAATGCCATCTCCGATGTTGGTGCAACTTCAAATTACTCCTTTGATGATTTGCATGAAGATGGCAAACCAGACTATTCCTTTTCACACCAAGAGCTGGACGATTTGGAAGCTTACGAGCTTGGCCTTGAAGACGATGATGGGTACTATGATGATGGTTCCCCATCTGACCAGCTTTCAGATGATGCTGAACATTTGCTGAAGGAAGTTATTTTTCCTTACACCAAAGATGAGCCCAATCTACCAGTGGAACAGCTTCAGCGTCTGGATGCAATTGCAGATCGAATTGAGATGATTCGTTTGAAAGGCCTTGGCGTGCTTTGTGACCCCAGCATCTTGGATGGTGTGACATACAAAACTTTGTCCACACGTTTTGTGCGTACGTGGAGATGCAAGAATGTGGATGGTTTGGCATGTTGGTTGAGACGTAGCCGATTTGTGGCTCGTGAGTTTGCATGGTTGAATGAGGCCACAGAAAATCTTTTCAGTCCAGCATCAAGTGCCATTGCATACCGCATCATTCCCACCATGTTCTTGAAGAACCAGTCCACATGGGGATTGTATGCAATCGATATCAAAGATGCGTTTCTGACGGTTGAGCAACGTGACCCAACCATGGTATATGCTCAAGATGCTTCAGGTGAAACAATAGCGTATTCACTGGGACGTGTGTTGCCAGGTCAACGAACAGGCAGCATGTTGTGGCATGAGTCTTTGACACAGCATTTGAAGGATGCAATTGGTCTTGTTGAGTGCGAGTGCTACCCTAGCATGCTCAAATCACAATGTGGACAATGCTTCATACTTCTTCACGTTGACGACTTGTTTGTGACAGGATCGAAGCGATATGTGAATGAGGTATTAATCCCATGTTTGAAGGCCAAGTACTCCATTGCTGTGGACTCAGTTGAGAACCCAGGTGATGAAGTTTCTTTTCTGAAGCGCAGTCATGTTTTGCTTGAGGGTGGAAAGATGCTCATACGTTCGCATCACAAGCATTTCAGCCAGTTGAAGGAGTTGCTGGGAATTGGTAAGAAGTACTTTGCAAAGAAAGCACCAAGTCATCCCAAAATTGATGACATTGACGAAACCCCAGCGCTGGCTGACTCAGATGCCTCCAAGTACCGAAGCGCGGTCGGCACCTTGCTGTACTTAGCGCCAGACCACCCACAATGTCAGCATGCCATACGTTTTCTTGCGACGCAAATGAGTAGCCCTACAGAACATGCGTGGCAAGTTTTGAAACATCTTGTCTTGTACATGCTTGGACATCAGGATGTTTGTTTGAGTTTGGAGTTTGCAGGGGAAGCCACAGGTATTTTCCATGAATATACCAACAGCCGTAGTGGCGTGTTGGAAGTTTTCACTGACGCTGACTGGGGAGCATCAAAGATGACAAGGTGCAGCATCAGTTCATGCGCCATATTCTATGGTGGATGCCTTCTCTACAGTGCGTCGAGAACGCAGCGAGTGGTTGCGCTTTCCTCAGCTGAGTCTGAGATTTACTCAGCAGCCTCAGGTGTGTGTGATGCAGTGCTGGTGTGGAGAATCCTATGTTGGATGACAGATGCACCAATAGCAATTCATTTATACCTGGACTCAGCGGCTGCTCGTGGAATCATGGCTCGACGTGGAGTTGGGAAAATTCGGCACTTGTCTTGCCGATGCTTGTGGTTGCAGACTTTGGTGGCTGCAAAAGACCTTGTTGTTTCTCCAGTTGCAGGAACAAAGAACCCTGCAGACCTTGGAACAAAACGGCTCAGTCCACACAGAATGCTTGGACTGATGTTTGTCATGGGCATGTATGACACAACGTTGAATGAGAAAGTTGGTGAAGAGGAAGCCCAAACCTTCCTTACAAGTGAGAGCGTGAAGAAAGCCATCAAGAGGATCAACTGCTGTGCGAAAGTGCCGCATCAGGCGCTACAGCTTATGCTTCTGGTGAACGCCTTGGGCCTTGGCAAGGGAAACGAAGAGTTTGAGACAGCAGCAGAACCAACATGGACACATGCGTTTTTCTCAATGCTCACTGGACTTCTATGTGCAATCGGTGGTTTGATTTTCCTAGTGCGAGCTGCTCAGCGTCGTCAACCACATGACGCTGTGCCCCAACAAGTTGCTGAAGTTCCAAATCAGCAGCGTGACCCTGCAGTTATGGAAGAGATGGAGACTGAGTCTGATGAACTGGACGAGACAGGCGAGCCAATTCTCAACAGTGAAAGAGGTACTGAAAACGCTCCTGCTTCAACAGACCATGCTGGAGATCTCGCAAGATTGCTTCGTCACCATGGAATCCCACCGGCGTATGCACGCTATTCGCCGGAGCACATGATCCTTTGGATGATCATCAGGGGGCAAGGACGAATTGCCCGTCATGCTGGGACAAACCGTGGGAGACTTTGGAAGTTGCGAGTTCGAGCTTTAGTAGAACTGCTTCAGCATGTACGAACGTGCACTGAGGCAACAGTGCGCCAGAGAGCTATGACAACGATGTTGGATGCAGGTGATTTCAGTTCAGATGATGACTCACCCTTTCGTGGTGATGTTCCAGATCATCGACACCAGTACATCAATGACGTTCAGCAAGCAAGGGACTTTGCTGATCATGTGATTAGCACTATGGGGCCTTCAGATGCCGGCCCAATTGACGATGTGATCGAGGCACAAAGACTCATGAACAACCCTGCAGAGGAGAACATGGAAGAAGAGACTCCAACGTCAGACGTTCCAATGGATGGTGATGAAAACAATTACCCAGAGATGATTGAGATGCACAGACAACGTCGCCGTGCTCTACACACTTTCAGAGTAAATCGTGACGCGGCTCTTGAGTTGGGCAATACAGAAGAAGCTGCGTACTGGGAGAGTCAAGAGGACCAATTACTCCTTTTTTGATGTGCAAATGAAACAAGGGAGCTTGAGAGAAATGCGCTTCCATACGGATGCTTTCAGCTCTAACAATGCTGAACCTGAGCGTGGATGAGAGAGCTTAGTCTGTTACGTGACAAGCTGTTGTTTCTACTCAGTGCTATGCCTGTAAGGCCCTATGCTTTGGAGCTTACACGAAGCTCACTTGCAGGCAAAGGCACACAAAAGGTTAGAATTTGTGTGAAACAACTTCACACCTTCTGGCCGTAAAACTCAAGTTGTTGCTTCCACTTAGCTGTAGGCTTTTGGTAGCTTCGACGTGTCAAGCTGTTTTGTTTTCCAGTGACGTGCACAGCTGGGTGAACCTTGTTTTGCTTTTGGTTTTGGCGTCTGTGCACAAAGCAGAGTTGTATCGCAGTCCTCAAGGGACAAAACGATACAAAGGCGGGGTGATAAGTATTTCGCCACATAGATACTGTATAGATATGTATACAAAACTACATAAACAGCTGAAACCAACTGTTCTTATCAGTGTGACAACTCACTGATTTGGTGCACCATGAATAGCATGGATGACAGATGTTCGCGCAGGCGTTTTGGAACCAGGAAAAGAATCAGTTCCACAGCAATGAATTGCTAAGCGAGCTAAGTGTCTCACGGAAGAATCGCTAAACTTTGCCCGAATGTTCTCCAAGTCTTCTGCCTCGAAGATGACAGTTGGATATCACAGTGGCTGCGATCTACCCCTGGCAGGGTTGATGATTAGTTCGGGGATTAGCAGCTACCCAACGTATTGGGGATGCTAATAATCCAAGAACGGGAAATCCCTATAAACCAACCAGGATTAAATGGAATGATAGAGGGATTCTGTGCTCAGGTGGCTGCGAGACACCGTTGATGATTGTTGGGGTGATAGTATCCAATCTATTGGAAGGAATCCCTGACAACCCACTGGTTGGTGGTTTTAAACATTTTTTCCATAACATATGGGATAATCCTTCCCATTTACTTTCATATTTTTCAAGATGGTTAAAACCACCAACCAGCCCATCAGTGTAGTGAAGTCACAAAGGGTCTTGAACACTTCTCCAAAGGTCCGGTGATATCCCATCAATTTGGATTAAAAAAACAGCGATCTCACTGCGATGTCACTGAAGAGTCTGGTTGATGTAGTATAGGGATGTAGGGGGTAACTATCCCAAAATAACCTCGTTTCTGGTTAGTGAATACCTTAGAATGTATCCGGATCAATTCTGGCCGCGACCTTTTGTTCAAACAAACAACTGTTGGGCAGTTTTCTTTGTGATCAGAATTGTTTTTTCAAGAGTCACCATTTCAAAGAACACATCTTCTTGACTAGACTTAAAACCGAGAGATGAAGGCAAGTCACGTTGAGCGGCAAAAAGAGGTATAGCATGGTATGACTTGTCTTTTTTCTCGGATAAGTCTAAAGATAACCGCCCAGTAAGGGACCCTGAAATGAACAGATCCGATACGTTTCCACTAGGGTTTCTGGTGTTTGCTCTGCTCAGGGGCAGGCATTCCAATTTTTATCTGCCAGCTTTGTCCATAGAGAATATCCCAGTGTTTTTTCATGTTTGTTTCATCATTTTCCCCAAAGTTCCAGAAGAGCTGTCCCCCATAGAAGCATATTAAAGCATTAGTAGGTGATGGTGATATGCCCCACCCCCTTCCAGAATTTTCCCAATAGGACATCCTTGCTATGAGTGGTGCCCCAGTGATCTTTGTTGGTACCCCCATGAACTACACAATTACCACAAAACCTCGGAGTACGGTATACTTAACAAACAACTGGGGCACCTAGGACTAAAGCCATGACCCAAGCCACAGTCGTCCGAAAGGGTCGCCAGTTTCAGGTTCCCTTGCACGAAAGTCGGCAGCTCGAATCTGCTACGGGCGACAGTCTGTGGCTCGACTCTATGACTTTGATCGTGGCTGATTTTTAGCACGAAAGAAGATTGGGGATTATTTTCCATTGAACCCACAACCATTACCCTCTGGTTATTTAACATAGCCATGGAAAATGGCCCATTTATAGATGATTTTCCCAGCTCAACACCTCCATGTATAAGGGATTTCCCATGGCTATGTTAAATAGCCAGATTCAACAGATGGTACTATAAATGAATTTTTAGAAGAAGTCTTTGACACAAGGAGATGTAGTGGCGGAGATGGCTCGCCGTCCATGGTTGTTGGCAGTTGAGCTGGTGAAGCCGTGGATTTTTTGGAACTTGGGCATGCCACATGGAACCACATGGAACCCAACATGGGCTGTGTTTTTTAACTGCAAGATTGTTTCCACATTTCCCATCCACATCCGACACTTCCCATCCTAATTTTTCTATGGACTTTTTGAAATTCTTGGTATTCACCATCACTGGTTGGTGGTGACTGGAACCATGGAATTTATGACTTTCCATATATTGGGGATTTCATCATCCCAACTGACCAACTCATATTTTTCAGAGGGGTAGGGCTCAACCACCAACCAGACCATCAGGTCAGACTCCGTAGTCGACCGAGGTCACCTATATAGTGCCCTATATAAGATTCACGACTTACGTATCCCCTTCAAAGAAACAATTTTTTTTTAAATGTTTTTTTTGGGATGATTCTTCATTGCCACCAAACATGATAGTTTGCTGGAGTACAACTTTATGATTTGTTCTGGTTTGGAGAGATGTAACATAAATCCTATACTTATTGGAGTTATTTGCACCAACTTAGCCTAGCTGACAAACCTGTGCACCAACTTGCCCTTGGGTTGATAGTTATCTCGGGTATATAAATCCCCATTCTTTTGTAATTCAACGTTGCTATAGAAAATCACTTTGTTTGTTTACGGAATTGTAAATTATTATGTTTCTCATCTACAAATGAGTGATTGATTCCATAACTATGTTAAACCATTACACCCAAATGGCTCATTTGTTTATCATCTACAAATGTTTATCATCTACAAATGGGCCATTTGATTCCAAAGATCAAATAGTATATCACCGTTACACCGCCATTTTTGTTGACTAAATCCACCGCCACCACCGCTAAATCCGTCGCTTAAGAGGTGCGTGTCAGATGTGGCTGCCTTAATCGTGCGACATACGGCAGTGCCCAGCGATGAGCGGAAGGCGATGTTGGATTTAATGGGATTTAATGGGATTTAAGAGCGATTGTATGGCAATTTGTGATCATTTGTGTGCATTGGGGTGATTCATGGTTATTTTTGTGGGATTTTTACTTCCATGAGTTGGGATATGGATGGATATGGGACCCCTACAACTATGGGTTAGGAAAAATAATAACATTATGGTTCCACCCCCAAGTATGGGTCAAAATGTCAGATGGGCAATATGGGCCAAAACAGCGAAGACCAAACTGTTGGTTTTTCGCTGGTGGATGTTCATCAGCCCCAAACATGGAACAGGAGGTCCGCGAAGAAAATAGCTAAGTTGATGCAGCAAACTTGGTAAATTCTATGCCGTCAATGGGGGATATATGATGATATATGTTATATAACATATATAACACATATAACACATAAAACATATATAACATATATAACACATATAACATATATAACATATATAACATTTATAACTTTATATAACATATATAACATATATGACATATATGACATCTATAGCACATATAACATATATAGCATATATAACATATACACCACATATAACACATATAACATATATAACATGTATAACATATACACCACATATAACACATATAACACATAAAACATATATAACATATATAGCACATACAACATATGCAACACATATAACATATATAACATATATTTAACACATATAACATATATCACAAATATAGCATATATAACACATATAACATATATAGCATATATAACATTTATAACACATATAACACATATAACATTTATAACATATAAAACACATATAACACATATAACATATATAACAGATATAACATATATAACATATATAACAGATATAACATATATAACATTTATAACATATATAATTTATATAACTGATGTAACGAACTAGTCCATGGGCTTTACCAACATTGAAGCGTCCGGGGGCCTGACCTTCTTTTTGAGAGGCGCCCATCCCCTGACATCAAGTGGGTACCCAGGGGGTAGCCCCGGGCGAAAATCCACCAGAAGTGGATCAATGGATTGGTTTTCTTGGGAAAATCTTAACCGGAAACCATGGTTTTGAACCATCAAATATAGGGTTTTCCTGTAAAATTTCCCATGATCCAATTACCATGGTTTATAAAATGTTTTAGCCATCAAATCCATCAAATATAGAGTTATAGGGTTTTCCGGTGTAAATTTTCCCATGAAACAATTCTATGATAGGAGGCAAAATGGGATCATTGAACTAAATGGGGTCCAGCAAGCCACATGTGATCGCAATATATCACAATGAGATGGGGGCTCGATTTGACGGGTGAAACTTGCAGATATACAGATATATCTTGGGCATCACGACGATTTGCTAAGTGGAAAATGGAGGTTTGAAGAACTTGGGGTTGTGAATGCAGATGAAACATCAACCATTCGATGGGAATATTTTTTTACTGGGTAAGAAATATTCAGGGACATATTGACTATATTGACTAACTATATGATATATGATACATGGATATCTCCATAGATTGGGTATAACCCAAACGGCAATTAACGCTGCTTTTGTTGGACACTTAATTAACATCATTGACACATGGGGGAGGTCCATGACCATCTAATGGTGGGAAGTGAAGATGCAGGAACGGGGATATTCACCAACAAACACATAATATCCATATTAAGCAACAAGTAAGGGATTCCAGACATGATTACATACTGTACTAGAAATGGCCTCAAAAGGTCTCAACACATTTAAAGACCCAAATGCGTTTCTCGAAGGAAAATGGTTCAGCAGCCACTTGTTGGGACTAGCATCCACTAGCCAGCCATTTTACCCCAGGGTACTGAGCGGGTTTTGGCCCATAGCCAAGTACCAGAAATGGTCAGGTGTGGTCCCCTTAAGTCAGTGTGGTTTCGGTTCGGTTCGGTTTCGGTTTCTAGTATTTGCTACAGGCCCGGTTCGGTTCATGTTCGGTTTCGGTTCCTGCGGTTCCTGGTCGATTTCGGTTCGGTTCGGTGTTTGGAACATTCTGCAGTGATATTTGTTTTTTTTTCCGGCGTCGGAAAAGCAAATACAGATTGCTTCCCACAAGAGGTTTATTTCTTCCCGCAACAGGTTTCATGAGCAGCGGCTTTCAAAGAGCGGAGAGAGCTGAACTTGGAAAACCAAAGCTTCCTGAAATTGTCAGTGCATGCAATTTATTATGAAGAAACCCATATTTGCTTTTTTCATTGAACTCAAAAAGCAATTACAACTTTTCCAATCCGTTTATTGGGGGAGGGTAAGACGGTTCCGGTTCCTCCGGTTCGGTTTTGCACACGGTTCCAGCGGTTCACGGTTCCTACGGTTCATAGGCTATTTGATTTTCTATGGTTCGGTTCCACGGTTCCGGTTCCGTTCCAGAACCTTACTGTTAAGTCTTTTTTGTGATCCATACCTTCAGCATGATGATCAACGTTTGTCTGACCTACTCCCAGAGGATCCCAGAGGGGTCTAGGTAATTTCTTGTGATTCAACATCGCAACCAGACATTTAGGTGACGTGTCATTTTGACCATAACTGTGACCCCCGGACCCAAACCCACCAATTTCTCACGCGGGGACTAAGAACTCATGGCCATATGCCCTGGTCATGTGGGACATGCAACATGTTGATCCATACCTGGGGGATGAGTCAATATAAGGAACCCAAACGGTACAGTATGCTTGCTCCTAAACTGATCATCAGTTGGCCGCAAGTATGAACTATTGTGGACTCATAAATGGGTATGGGTCACTTCTTTTAGGCGCAGTGGACGCAGAGTCTGTTTTTTTTCCGGAAAGGTAGTCTGAAGGATTGGACGATGCTTCAGCGAGCAATTCTTGATAGGTTCTATTCTTTTCCTTGACATGGGGTTGTCTCAAAATTACATCAAGCAAATGAAACATCCCCGATAAATGTCGGTTGAAATGGGAACACCACTTTTAAATCAGGGATTATCATGAAAATTTCATGGACTTTCCAGCGAGCCACGTTTGATTACCGGAGGGTATCATTTGTGTTGAGGTAACAAACATATTCCCCAAATTTGATGGGCCAAGCTGAGCCCGATCGGGGTTTCCCATCTACACGTGGAGGTTCCCATCGCTGCCGGCAGGACGAGAGATCCCACATTCGCCTGGTCTAACCGTGTAACGGTTTGGTTCAAAGGTTTAGGAAAAACCCAAAAATGAGTGGTTTATCATGGTTTGTCATCATTTAATGTACAGCCTGAGAGTTGGTTAAGAATCTGAAAGCTTGAGGCCCAGGGTCCCTCTAATTTTTGTTTTTAAATGCAGGCAAATTTCCACCACAATTGGTCGAGGGTCCCTCAAATTCTTAGAGCATTCTTGGCTATGTATTGCATGCATCTGCGCAGTTTGGAGCGAGCTTAAACGAGGCAACGAGGCGGAGTTGGTAGATTTAACAAGAGGCATGCGGAAAAATAATGTTTTAGAGCCTGAAAAATTGTTTTTTGCAAAGCCGGGCGTGTCTGAGTTTCATGAGAGCAGTGCGAAAAAAATATTTTACAGTAGACCCTGAAATTTTGTTTTTTGCAAAGCCGGGCTAGTCTGAGTTTCATAAGAGCAGTGAAAAAAAGTTTTTTTAGAGCCTGAAAAAATGTTTTTTTTGCAAAGCCGGGCTTCTCTGAAACTCAGTAGCGTGGAAAAAAAAATAGAGCCTGAAAAATTGATTTTTCGCAGCTGCAACCCAGGCTAAACCCAGCCCTTTGCAGCCAGGGCAAAGAGAGAGAATCAGAAGGCAAAATGCTTTGAAGGCGCGGATGGTAGGGATCCCCTGGGTGGCAACACGTGGGACGAGACAACCACGTGGGAAACACCTCAGAAAGACATCTTCAGTGGAACCACTGCCGGGAAGCGGCTGTTTGCGGGTGACCGGACGGAAGAACCAAAACTGAAGTTTCGGAAGCCGATCCCGATGGCACCGGCGACCGCGGCAAATCCGTTCAAGGCTAAGGCAATGCTGAAGCCAAAGGAGACAGCGAAGCCGCCGGCAGCGCTGAAGATAGCACCTGTGCCCACGCTGCGGGAGATGGCCCAGAAGAAGCAGCAGAAATGCATGGAAGACTGCGTCACGCTGCTGAAGGCGGCGACGCAGGACCCAAGCAGGGAGACGCAGACGAGGGCAGAAGCAGCAATGGTTTACCTGCAGAACCTCAAGCACGACAAACTCAAGGCCGACGAGTCCCTCATCTCGTATGGAGTGTTCGTGGCAATGTACCAAAGTGAGAAACTGCCAGACGATCTTCGCAACCAGGCGACGGATGACCTCATTGCTGCACTGAAGAAGGATGAGGTGGACAAGAATGTGGAAGCAGCGCTCTTTGAGCACCAGGGCGCAGTTCTGCGTCGCATGACGAGTATGGCGGACGTGGCACTGATGGTCACACTGTTGGACAAGATTTGCTGGACGCCCAACCCGAAGGCTGCAGACATGGAGGAGTTGCTTGCGGCCGTGCCAGTGACGCTCCGGGCGTTGCTGAAACTGAATTCCCCAGAGAAATACCGGGCGCAGAAAAGCCCAGCATGGAAAAATGACCTCGGCGTTCTTCTCGCGCTTTGCAGCGCGCTAGCTTGCGCGCACCTGGAAACGCACCTGGCCTACACAGCAGACGCCGAAGCAGAAGTCAAGGAGGAGGTCGAAGACCTAGAAGAACCGAGCGGTGAAGGCACAGACGAGGAAGAGGCGGACATTGTCGAGTCCACTGCCGCCTTCACAGTGGACGAGGACTGAAAGGTCTGAGGCCGGCGGCGTAGTCACCAGAAGTTGTCTGCAAGTGATGGTCGACCAAGCCACCCCTTTGGGACATAGTGCAAGTTTTTTTTTTTTAAGTGGCAGAACTAGCATGGCAGCAAAGTGGATGGCAGTTTTTGCCTGTGCATCATGGGGGATTATTAGAGGCGATGTCTTGACAACCTGTTCAGGAGCAAACTAGCGTGAGCCCCGATATCATAGATGTTTGCCTGTTAAGATACACCTGTTGAGATGTCGCTATATATATATTTATATATATATAGACACATACAAGTAGATAGATGTACATCCTTCTGCTGATAATCCCTTATGGCCTTGAACAGTTGCACGGCGGCTGCAGATACCTGAGCACTTGCAAGGGCGGCCGCGCCTGGCGCATCGTTGGGGGTTCTTCAAAGTGACTTTTTTTCTGTCAATTTCGTTACCATAAGTTTCAACGGTTTCAGCACTGCAGGAAGCACAGACAAATATATATATATAGATATATGTACATGTAGGTGTGTCTGTCTGTGTGTGCCAGATGTATACCTATAGAATATGCGGGCATCTTTTTGCGGATAACCCCTACTGAACCTGAACAGTTGCGCAAGTGTGGCAGAAGCTTGCCAAAGGTGGCAACATCTGACTGGCAGCCTTCAGCACCTGCAGTCAGGGCAGGTGACTAGCAGTCTTGTCCCGTGCATCATTGGGGGTTGTTTGAGGCCCTGTTTGGAGTCGCGTTCCGTTAGGAAGCCAGTATAAAACTCGATACCATACAAGTTTGTCATGACCCCGGTTGAGATGCTGCTATACATCTGTGTATATATATTATATATATATATACAAATGGATACACAGTTTTCTGCTGATAACCCCTAATGGCCTTGAACAGTTGCACGGGGGCTGCAAAGACCGAAGCGGTTGCACATCGACTATAGCAAGGGCAGCTGCGCCTGGTGCATCGTTGGTGGTTGTTCGGAGTGGCTGTGTTGTCAACATGCCAAGACCTTGAGGTTCAAAGGTTTCAAACACACGAGATTTGGAATATATAGATAGATGAATATATGAATATATGTGCCTATACCTTTCGAATGTGCACGCATCTTTTTTCGGACAACCCCTAATGGACTTGATCAGTTGCGCAAAGGCGGCAGATGCCTTGATCCTGTTGTGCCGATGACAATATGAATCCACTGCAGTGAAGCTGCTTGGGTTTATTGAGGGGCCTGGTACAACACTGGTGCAAACGAGCAGAAGTGAACAGAGCTGGTAATGCACTATTTGTGACAAGATGGCCGTGCAGAGGCTGCAAAATGGCACAGGCACGCCGAGCGCGTTGGTGCGATGCTGAAGACACATCCCGACCTCACTGACCTCAGTGTACATTTTCAGCTCGCTTCTCACGCGGCCCGAACCAAATGCCAAGAGTGTGACTGTGTTTTTGCATCGTGACTCAGGCCATCTGCGTCCGCCTCTCCCGTCAGAAGGCACTGAGATGGCAGTCTTTCGTGAGTCGAATCACAGAGAATTGTATTAGAGAAAGATGTTTGAACTCGATCATGTGAATCAAATTACATAATCTGAATGACATCTCATTTGATTGCAGGACAGACACGGCCACGCAAACGAGGAGGCCCCGCCGAAGTGAAACTTCTGCAGACTTTGTTGAAAAGAGTTTTTTTGCCACAATGTCAGAGAAGAGTTCAGCCAGCAACAAGCATAGCGTGACTGTTCTGAAACATCCAGCTTGCAGCATGTGTTTTCGGGACGAAACCTTCGACTCTACTAGTAGCTTGCGTGCTGAGTCGAACTTTGTCGGAGCCACGAGATCGAACGAGGCAAATGGCAACACAGACCGCCAGGCAGCATACAGTTCTTTCGTTCAACCCTTTTTGAGCATTTTTACGGCACGCATTATTTTCGACGGGTCTGGAAACGCAGGACAGAAGGGATTGATGCCGGGACTCAGATTGAAATGCTTCCGCTACAAGTTTTTCTGCGTGCCTTCTTACTAGGCATCTTTGATACACGGATTGCACTGGATACAGTAGAGGTTCTACAATGGCTGCTCCGCGCGGACCCGCGCATCAAGCAGTTGCGGCACGCCCAAATGGGTCAAATTGTTTTGGATTTAATTTGTTACTGCGCTTGCGACCCTGAAATAGGCATGGCACACATACAGACATTTTTGCAAGCTCGGGAATCCAGACTTCTCACTCCGATGGCTGCACTTCGGTGGCGGTATCTTCTCCATGTGGAATACTGCATCATTAATCGGTGTGGGCTCAGTGGGCTCCTGCCCTTTTGGTGAGGCGAGTTGCTTGAAGAGATGCAAAAAGACACCGCTACAGTAGATGCTGCTGCTTGCAATGCACATGCGCGTGCGGCGCTCTCTCGGCTTGCCGTGACGGTAACAGGAAAAAAAAGAGACGCGAGAGCGTGAAACTGACCAAGGCAGAGCAAACCGTCATTGCACATGTCTGGTTGCAGAACACGCGTTCAGATCGCAGACGTAAACGGTGCTCACTGCATGTTAGTTTCACAGGTGGACCTCGCAGGCAATGCAGTGCAGTTGTTGCAGATTTTTTGAATGTTGTTGGAACATTTTTGAATGCGGCATTTGGCAGGGTTTGCATCACATGCTCGATTCAATGGTCAGAAAGCAGCATGCATGGAAACACAGAACAGACATACGTATATCCAGATAGAAGATATAGTTGGAAAGAGCTTCCAACCCATGCAAAGAAACTTCTAAGTTACAAACAGAACTTCTTTTTGCATCCAGCGTAACCATCCTGGCATGTATGGCGTCAGAAAACAGCCATAAGAAAAAACGGTGCACACGGTTGACATAGAAGATGGAGCGGCTTTTGCCGAAGCACTGGCAAATGCACTCATTGAGGATGCTATTTGTGTGGTACATTGGAAGCTGTAGTGCGAAGTATTTCTTGTTTCTATGCAGTTCTAGAAGAGATGTCTTTGCACCTGGAACGTTGAAGTTCCAACAGGCTTTAACAGAGCCCAGCTCCGTTCCAGGAGCCTGCAGCCAAAAACAGACGGAAAAGCAGAGTATCAGACGAGGCAAACCGCAAAATTGGGTACCAAGGAAATGCGTTCGCAGTGGGCACAGACGCAGTTTTCAAACTTGGCATGCGGCAGCTTTTGCATTCAATTCAGCCTCAAAGCTTGAATCTTGCATTTTGGAATCCAAAACAGATATACAGATATTTAGATAGAAGCTACAGCCTTGAGGAAACTTCCAACCCAACCAAAGAATCGTCCATGTTACAGACGAAACCCCAACGAGACATACCCACAAGGGTGCACACACACACACGATGACTGTGCACATGGCGTAAATACACATGCATAAAAATCATGATATTCTGACAGAAGCTTCAACCCCAGGCGAAAGAAACTTCCATGTTACAATACCTGTAATACTTGAAGTTACTTTTTGAATGAATACATGCATATACATATAGAATAAGCCATTTTGAAGAAACTTCCAACCCAGGCAAAGAAATTTCCCAGTTACTAATCAGAACATCCAAGCCAGATTTGTGTTCTACAAAGAGACGGACTGATGTTGCAAGTATGAGGAATTCAGACTTCTTTCGGCAACGTGGCAGGAAGCGACGAGGACAGCAGAGGCCTCCTCGCAGGATATTGTCTAGTAGCTTTGCAATATGTTTGCATTTGTATGCAGTGCCTTGTGCTTTGGACAGGCATCGATCATGATCATATAACATTAAGCATTGACAGTTCGTGCCTTTTTCTCGAGCCCTGTTGCAGGTAGCAGCACTACCAGGTACTGATCAGGCATTGGAAATGTGACCGGTTGCGCGCTGTGTTTATGCTGCATTAAAACCAGTACTGATGCTATAACTGTTGGAACGCTTGCGTAGATCCAAAGATAATGCACTGCAACAGCATGTTTGAAAGACAGTTGTGTCGGGCGTTGTATAATGTTGTTGTCAGCTTGTGTTAACGAATACGTGGTCTCCTGGTCAATAGAAGGCAATCAGAGGACATGCGAACAGAGTACGTGCATCACTCACGACCGCCGCACGACCGGGGTCAATGCTCATGTGCCAGGCAGCGCGATATAAATACTGCCAAGGGCTGCCTGGCCACGTTTGTATTTTTGGGGAAGGCGGCAAGAAAGCCCAACCGCACGTCTTTTCTGTGACATACCACGTCTGAATTCCGCTTTTCTCCAGCAAGCTGATAGCGTCGCAGTCAAGAAACGTTTTTCAAGACTTCATCGGGAGGCGCGTGAACTAGCACTGAGTCGAGTCCAAAACCTAGGGTTCAGGAACTGGCTGCAGGCCACGGGCGTGCAGCAGCATGGTGCCAACCCGGAGGTGGATGCACGCAGGATGGCACATCATCTACACACCATGACTAGTAGAACCGACCCCTACACAGATCAAGAACTGCAAGAGCTTTACCAACGTGGTGAAGCCATGCGGGCAGCAGTGCTGGCAGAAAGGACTGTTGCACAACGCCAAAACGGAGAACCAAACAATGCTATTATGCACATTTATTGGTGAAAAAAAATTGACAGAGAGGACATATTTTTTCCGCAGCGAGACGCAGCTGATGAAATGGCGACTAGAAAGATGGGATATATTTAATTACATTGGCAGAAGCAGCGACTAGAAGAGGGCAGGCGTAGCTGACTGAGCATGCTTTGGTGGATTGTGGTCCCTGATGGCATCAGCGAGCACGATGTTCCAATAAAGATCTGACGTCGATTTCGTGCAAAGCATAGCCAAGAGAACGAAACGAGGGAAACAGAAGAATCATAAGGAGAAAACATACCGATATGAATATACATCGATATGCTCACATATTTGCACAAAAAAATAGAAAAGGCCATGAGAAACCAGAAAGGCAGACTGGCGGTGATTTCTGAACATGCTTGCAATTGAAACCGCTTAGATAGCCCCTGCAGGAAGCTAATTGG
This sequence comes from Cladocopium goreaui, assembly GCA_947184155.2. Taxonomy (NCBI): domain Eukaryota; class Dinophyceae; order Suessiales; family Symbiodiniaceae; genus Cladocopium; species Cladocopium goreaui. The sequence goes on from CAMXCT020004469.1 coordinate 302,806, forward strand.
CGACCCTGGCGCCAGCGAACGTGCGTATCGCACGCGAGTGGTAGCAGACCGGCAGAAAGCATTGAATATGATGAAGGTGCCACATGACCGCCTGGAGCGCAACGCAGACGTCAGCAACCGTGATCCCTTGCCAAAAGCACAACAGACCCGACAGACCGTCAACCTGCAGCTCTGCTGCGAGTTCAATAGCTGGCAAATCTGTGGTGCCTGCAATTCAGCCCAGAGATCTCACACCTGCGGGCATGCGCAAGATTCTGTCGCCATGGGCGAGCAAGTCAACCTGCATCTTTTGCCGCAGGGGCTGACTCGTAGCATCCTGGAAGCGATTTGTCCTGTGCAAGCCAACTTTGGCCCACTGCTAGAATCGAAGGATCAGTTCGGACGAGGCAATGGCTATCGTTTCCACTCGAGCATGGTAACCTTTTCATGGCATTGCAGAAGCATCGAAGATCGCGTTGCAGGCCTTTTTCCCGCAGAAAGAATTGTGGCAGAGGCTGCCCTCGAGTGGCTGCGGGAGAACAGCGGCCCAGAGCAGGAACAGCCAGCTTTTGGTGAATTGCGGCAAGAGCATGGAAAAGCACCCTAGGCCCGACGACAAAGCTGCAAAGCGATGGCTGCGATACATCGAGAAGGAAGGCCTCGAGTGCGTGCTGTGGCCGCATCTGTTCACGCAGAGAAAACAATGTTTGACTTGGGCCAGGTTGCAAAGCACAACCCGTCAGGCAAAAGCTGCGCATCGAAGCACACTGGCAGAAAGGCTCGACGCACCACTGCTGGAGGAAGATGAAGAGGCAGAACCGCCAGCAGACGTGGTGGGTGTCAAACGCCACTACATGGCGCTGCTTTTCTCTCCGATTCTTGATGTGGGTTTGAGCTACGAGATCCTGCACTTCAGTTACGATCTGAATCTCTGGAGCGACCTAGGTTCGAAGCGGAACCTCCAACTGGGCCTTCCTATGCGTCTCATGCTCAAGAACCACAGCTTCAGCTCGGAATATTGGAAGGACATGCAAGGGTTCTTGTAGCATAATGGTCAAAGTGTTGGATCTCAGGCTTGAAGGTTGGAGGATCAAATCTTGGTGGCATACTCTGTGTGCATCTAAAAGGGTCTGTCAATCTGTCGTTTTCTTGGTTTCCTGTAGTCTGCCTTTCACAATCACACCGCGCGCGCAACTCGTCAGAGTTGTTGCAAGGCCCGGTTTCAGGTCCCCAAGTCTATCCATATATAGATTTTGGGATTGGACGCAGTCCAACGTGCGAAAAGAAACAATTTTTTCGGAGCTTGAAAAGTTGTTTTTCTGAAAAGCCTCAGCTTTCTTCAAGTTATTGGGGAAAACAATGTTTCAGGTCCCCAAGTCTATCCACATATAGATTTTGCGTGGTTTGGAAGCAGTCCAAGCATGTGCGAAAAAAACATTTTTTCGGAGCTTGAAAAATTGTTTTTCTGCAAAGCCCGATTTCATCCCATAAGACCATAAGGGGTCACACCGCAAAAAACATGAACCGCAAAGGGGAATTGCAAACCTCACATATAAGCAGTAATTTAAGAATTTGGCAATCCTATTCCAGGGTCCCTCAAATTCTTGAAGTATTATGTGCTTGGTATAGCTGAAAAAATCAGCCCGCCTTGGATTCGAGCCCCTCAAATTCTTATACAGTGAATTCTTGTACAAAACTCAAGCTGTAACTAAGATGGTTTGTCATCATTTGATGTAATTATCATGGCCTGTCATCATTTGATGTAATTTTCATGGTTTGTCATCATTTGATGTAATTATCATGGCTTGTCATCATTTGATGTAATTTTTCGTGGTTTGTCATCATTAATGTAATTTTCATGGTTTGTCATCATTTAATGTAATTTTCATGGTTTGTCATCATTTGATGTAATTATCATGGTTTATCATCATTTCATGTCATTTCCCCGGGCTTAGCAACTACAATTTTTGCCACCTGCCATGTGAGGGTCTCTACAATGTTAACATCTTTTCACAAAACATCCCACGCCAGCACCCGACCAACAGAGAGCTCTCTGAACTGCGCCGGACCAGGTAGAATGCAGATAGACAGCGAGATAGACGGCTAAATTGAATGTCAGATAAACTGTCAGATAATATGCCAGAATACATGTCACACAAAATGAATGTCAAATAGGATGTTGAAAACTATGGATAAAATGTCAGATAGAATGTGAAAATATATGCGAAACGGATGCCTGCCATGGTGGGGATAACAGGAAGCAAACAACAATTTCTTGGAATTGCCTACCGTGCACCACCGTATACCACATTTGACCCCAAATGGCGCTTGAACCGGTCCCAGCAAGCCGACTTGCCTACAAGAACTAATCACAATATTCGTAAGCCATCCTTTAGTAACTTTAGTAACTTTAGTATTCAAAATTGAGATGAATCTATGGCTATTGTGCCACAAGTAGGGTTGAATTGGGAATTAAGAATGATATTCTCTGACACTTTGGCCATACATTGAAAGAATTTATACGAATGTTGGTTACCTGCAAGCTAGATCCCTGACAGCCCACATGCACAGTGGGCTCATGTAGCTTGCAGCCACCTAATTCGTGTGCTACATCAGACTCCAACCAAGCAGATGGATCCTGACCTTATACACAAAGGGCGGTGCGATACCCCGGGGAGCTGACGTTTCAATTTTAGACACAGGGACCGAGTTTTCCACGACTTTATCAGTCATTGATTGGCAAATCTATACAGACAACTGGCAGGGCTGCAAAGTGCTGTGACAAAGGCTGGACAGGACCATCATTGTTTTAGTCTGCAAAGGCCACCCAAAAGACGGCACAACTGCGCAAGTGGCGCCCGCATGGATGCGCACCTTGGTTGGCAATCGGCTTCAAAGCGGTGGCTGTCAGAGCCCCTTTTTTTGGCTAGCAGGTTTCTGGCTCAGTGGTTCTTAAGCGTGCTTCCCAGCATTCAACTACAACAACGCAACGTCATGCCAAATTGGCCTGCAGTTTCAGTGTGCGGGCGCAGGCGAAAGCCTTGGGCTGCCGTGTCCTTCGACTGCGGAAGGTGTGGCAGCGCCGAACGTTCAAAACATGCCCGGGGGATTGCACATGGTTCCCAAGTGGCAAGCAAACCTTTTGAACATATTCCACGGGCACAATCCCCTTCAAAATTCACATTGGAAAATTATAGTGAGTGTTTGATGGAGGTCTGCTGCGCACTCGAAGTTCGAGTTCATACAGTCTAGTCATGTCATGGCCGGAACTTGGCGCCGGAACCACGTTGGCAAAGTGCAGGTATTGTACATGGGTTATTCTTTGTTTTCGTCATAATTACTGGTGCTTGCTGTTATTCCAATGGCCGCCGGAAAACCCGAAATGAAGCAAAGGTTTGTTTTTCCACCATGTTGCCGCTATTTTCCTTGCGGTGGTTGAACAGTTTCTGTGTGAATAACGTTGGAGCCAAATGAGGCCCTGGGGACACAGCTGGACAGGTTCTTAGGCTAACCGTTGTGTCAGTTTACTTTGTGAAGGCCAAAAAAAGGAGAAACATGTTCCGAGAATTTGTGGCTCCCAGTTTTCCCCGCCATCAACGTTTCTTTGTGGTCTCTTCTAAAACTAATTGGGAACACGTGATTTCGCCTCATTGGGGTATGTACAGTTACCCTTTTTGGGACATTTTGTTTAACCCTTATTGTTTCCATGATCGGCCGAGAAGAAATTGCGGTTCCTTGCTGTGCATATCCCATCGCCGGCCATCCCAAAAAACACCTTGGAAACTCACAAATTTGGAACAATACCTCAAATCCCTGGTCCTATACACGCTGCGTTTGAGCCAACCCTTGTGAGTTTCATCACTATGATTCAAACTTGCTATGGGTTGAGTTGCATGGATTCGTTCCCTGCCGTTCGAACACTTGTTTTTCATTTTGGCAATTACGTCTTTATATTTTTCATATGTTCACGAATGGTGGCATCCCAAATCCAACAACATGCTTCATCAATTTCAAGACAACTCTCGACATCTCTCGACCCAATTTTTCCAAAACAGTTTGGGACAGACTCCACGTGACCATTTCCCCCATTTCCCCTCTGTCTCTCTTGGCAGTTGTGTGGCACGGGGCATCCCTCGTTGTCATGGGATGCAGAGGTCCTCATCCGGTTGAATGGAAGGGGGACATGATGGGTCTGGGGCATCATGGTATGGCAATACTCCAACAATAGCCACAAACATGCCCAGATCATATTTGTTATTTGATGTTATTTGTATATATATATATATATGTGTATTATATAGAGAGGAATTTAACAGGAATATGAATTGAATAGATTATAACGGCCTCACATTGCAACGTCACTTGAACAATCGATGATATACGTATTTGTAAAATATATGCGTATACATATATAGATATACTACATATATATATATATATGTATACACACACATATATATATATGTATCTACTATGCATGTTTAAATAGGGGTACCAAAAAACGATTTTTTCAGGTTGGTGAGTCAGTTAGTCTAATTTATACATCCAGATTATCAAAAGGATTCTAGGATATTCTGGGGAGTATGTATAGCTTCTGAACATCGTGAGGTAGTTGCCACCAGTTGGAATGATTCATGATACGACCTCATCGGGCACGGTAACACCTGGGAACCTGCTCTTGGGTTGCAAAGCTGGGTTTATTTCTGGGATATGTTTTGCCATAATTTGCGCCGCTGGTTTCTTTAGAACAAAATGTTTTTTTTGACAGCAGCTAAGATTGGTTAGTCCGTGCGATATTTCAATTATACGTGTTGCCAACGTGTTTTTTTTACAACATAATATGGTTCGGGGGTTCCTTTGGTTCATGGTTCATGGTAGTTACCTGGTAGTTTTGCCGTACTCCCAACGATGAACCATTCGTATTGGGTCGACTGGCCAGTTGTTACATCAGAACAAACAGTGGAGACTGACAAGACTGACATCGCCTCCAATGATGATGGCCTGCCAGATAGGACTGGAGGTAGAACTACTGATTGCTGGGACAAGCTGGGGGTTGATTGGAACCTACCAATACTGCCACTATTACTCTACTGCTACTGCAACTGCTACTCCTACTCCTTCTCCTTCTCCTTCTCCTACTCCTTCTCCTTCTCGTTCTCCTACTCCTGCTCCTTCTCCTACTACTACTACTGCTGCTACTACTACTACTACTCCTTCTCCTTCTCCTTCTCCTGCTCCTTCTCCTACTACTCCTACCACTACTACTACTACTACTACTACTACTACTACTAGTACTACTACTACTACTACTGCTACTACTGCTACTACTACTACTTCTTCTACCTTTTTTGTTGTTGTTGTTCTTGTTGTCGCTTTCGTAGGGGTTCATGTTTGTTTGAAAAACGGAAATAATGGGTCATTTAGCCATAGCCAATGAGACACGGAAACAATCACCAAATGCAGGGATGGCGTCCAACAAATGATGGTTGTATTGGGGTTCACGACGACCAATAAATTTGGAGGCTCGGTAACGTCTCCAATTAATAACCCGATGATTAATCCAATTATTAAAAACAAATACATGAATTTGTCTTAATAAACAAAAAATAACAATCCAACGGCCTCAAATGTTGACCTTTCATGAGTCGTTGAAACTCTCTAGCTGAAAAACTCAGGTAGACAGTGGGACAAGGCCGGCATCCAGCCAATGTCTACAAGGGTTTGTTTGCAAATATGGCACCCCGTTTCAAACTAACATTTGAAGTTTTGGCATGTTTTGGCTATAAAAATACTCAAGAACGGCTATTTACCGTTTCCAAGGGGAAAACAATCACTGGTTGACCGATTGAAACATGTTACAACCAATCCGGCGGCTATCATCCACTGTCTGTAACACTTCCAAAACATTATTTTATGATGTTTTGCCGTAGATGTGATTATTGAACTACCAAATCGATTTTGCCATTATTTAATAATTTGGCTAATGATCATTATCCCACTTAGCCTTCATTGAAAATCCCAACGAAATAGCAACCTTGAATAGAAAAAATGTTTTCGCCCTGAAAAGAAACTTACTCTAATCACGCAATTAGAGAAACATGTGAATTTCGCACCATTTTTGAGCATAATAGGATCTTTTACCGGGGCCACGTTGGCAGGAGAGGCGCTGTAGCAACGCGGCATTTTGCACCCGACGTGTGGAATCCTTGGATTACACTGGCAATGAAGGACTGTGGGTTTCAACGGCGGCGATGTTTTTTTTTTTTGTTTCGGCTGGTGGTTGATGATTGTAAAACGACTTCCACATGAGGATACCAAGTGGATTAAAAACCAAATGGTTGATGTTTCGCTTGTAAACGATTTTCGATGACTTCGGACTTGAAAAAATGAAGATCAGTAAGATGAAACTACTTGGAGGATAGTCGTCAAACAGGAAAACAACTTCCGCAAATGATGATTGGTAGATGTTCGCAACAAATTGGGGAAGGTCACTGAGGAAACATCCGAGTTCATTCAACATCCAAGAGTGGGGACACCCTCTGTGATGGTTGGTCTGAACAGAGTTTGGAAGTGATGAGTTGAAAACAGATGAAGCAGATTGAAGTCAATGCAAATTAATCTGTGTCGAACTTAGGGTGGATCCAAAACCTGTGTACAAACATGCTGTGATATAATGCGATATACAAAAATATTGTTTACGTGAAACCCAACAATGCTGACTCACTGCCACACAACCCTGAGTGGATTCTGAATTTCGAGTGAGCCTCACAGTGCTTATACTATTTGAGCTTCATCGAACTTCATGGCTCATCTATCCCCTCCGCAGGAAAATCCTATTGCTGCACCAAGTGCAAGTCTGCCTACTACTGCTGCTCGGTAAGAGCGGTGGCGCCGACAACCCTGAAGGATCTGGGTCAAGTATAGCGACTTCACAGATATACCTCACCAAAAATAATGTGTACGTAGTACTGAGAAATTAATTACCCCGAAATGGATTTCATTTTCAGGGCATTTTTTTGAACAGTGGATTGTCAGAGTAACGATTTTGGGCAGTACAGATGAGGTAGGGTGGTCTGTGGGTGATATTGCCCTACTTTGACCGTACCCCAAGCTGGCCTTCATAGTTTGCAGGCCAACCATCAGAAGCAACATCAACCCCCCACAAGAACAAGTGGTATGCTACCAGCATTTGCATATTTTCGTCGCTGGTTCTTGGTAAAACACCATGGGTTCAACAGATGGTCCAAGATTTTGGAGCCATATACCAAATTTGACCATGGTGATGGTGGAGTGTAGCAACAGCGTCCTCAAATCATCCATTTCGGAAGATCAGACAGAGTCATGCAATGTTCTACGTACCGGTGCAGGACTGGGGTTATTTTTGGGTATAATAATGATTAATAATGATATAAACTACTTAAACCTCCACCAGTTGGGATATAACATGATATAACTCCTACAACTATTGTTAAATATAAGCCAGCTATTATTTGGTTCTACTGCACCCCCTACGCTGAAAATCATTTAGTCACCGAGACAGGTCCAGGTTGCCGTCATCGGGTATATGATATGAGCTCCTCAGCAACCAGAAGAATATAGGGCTGAATTGTAGTATATAGATTTATCGTTATGTATCCGGGGATGACCTATATTTATATAGAGAATAATTACCAATACTGGAATTAAGACTATCTTAATCAATCATTATTTAATTGTTTACTATTTTTATCATTATATCTAATTAATTAATTAATTAATTATATTTATGTTAATATATATTACATATATATATATATATTTAACATCATAGGAAGCCCCTGTAAACAAGTTTTGAGAGGCTTGCCTGGTAATTTAAAGGAAAATCGGCCATGACTTCTAGGCAAACTCTGAAATTTCAGGAGACTTTTATACCTAGGCCCTCCAGAAATGTACCCATCAAAACGGGAAAAAGATTGAAAAAGTAGAAGAAACTATGGGGTATACCTATTCACCATAGCTAAACGACATTTTTGGGAGGGTCTAGGTATCAAAAGATCGACGTCCAGGCTCCAAGCTGTGCCAATCAAGTCACTTTGTGGCGCATCAGTTTGAATGCAAATCCTTGAGGCACGGAGCACGGGGCCGGAGAAGACAGATGACGGTGAATGGAGCTTTTTTGCGATGAAATCCATGGGTTTTGTCCGAAAAAAAAAGGAATTTACCGGAAAAAACTTGTGATTTCACCAGACATCAGGTGATTTCACGTGTTGTGCCAATATGTACCAATCACATAGGGATTTGACATATGATTTCACCGGAAGGGATTTCATCCAATGGACCAGATGGGAGCCACCAACCACCCTAGTGGGATGACCCAATGCAATTTCTATCGGGCTTGCTATTTGTGTATACACCTACCGTAGATTTTTTTGAATTTTCCCTGATTTCCAATGAGTGCCTGGAAATAGGCAAACACAAAAAAATACATAGGATATATATGGCAAAAAATAGAGGATTCTGTCGTGCGCTTCAGAATGTTTCTGTGTGATGGTGATGGTGGTGAAGGTGGTGATGATGATGAACATTGGTTCAAGATTACCAGATCCACCGATCCACCAGTTTTTTTCCTTGGGCCATGATTTACCTGGTGGTTCACCCCACTAAAAAGCGCCTTTGATACGTAGATCCCAGGATAAGTGGGCTTTGTCCAGTTATAACTGAACTAACCAGAACTAACCCACTTAGTAACCCCAAGTACTATGATGGTCGCGCGCTATCTCCATGGTTGATCCAGGTTTTGGGATACAAACCCCCAATAGAAATTCAACAGACCAGAAACGATGGTTTACAGTAGGGAGTTTCCACATATTTGGATCATTTAGGGGGTGTGTTTTTCCCGAATGCGTAGCGAAGGGTTCCCGTTTATAGTCTGGGGGTCTGGGGGCTGGACCCTTGTTCGCCGCCAGTGTCTCATCGGGTCGTTAATTCCGTGTCTATGGGGGAAGCTGCAAAACCTCTCCTTTTCGAAGGTTTCCAAGCAGGTTGTCATGTCGTTTTGCGTGGCAGGCGTGGCACTTTGTGACATTCCAACCTGTTTGATAACGTGTCGAGAATGTCAGAGAATGTCAGAGAATGTCAAAATGGGCGGAAGTCTCGCACGACATGCTCGTTTTGCTGCGCCCAAGTGTCTCGTCTCGAGTCTCTGGTTTTCCTGTGGCATCGCCGTGTCTATGGGGGAAGCTGCAAAACCTCTCCTTTTTGAAGGTTTCCAAGCAGGTCGTCATGTCGTTTTGCGTGGCAGGCGTGGCACTTTGTGACATTCCAACCTGTTTGATAACGTGTTGAGAATGTCAGAGAATGTCAGAGAATGTCAAAATGGGCGGAAGTCTCGCACGACATGCTCGTTTTGCTGCGCCCAAGTGTCTCGTCTCGAGTCTCTGGTTTTCCTGTGGCGTCGCCGTGTCTCTGGGGGAAGCTGCAAAACCTCTCCTTTGCGAAGGTTTCCAAGCAGGTTGTCATGTCGTTTTGCGTGGCAGGCGTGACACTTTGTGACATTCCAACCTGTTTGATAAGGTGTCGAGAATGTCAAAATTGGCGCAAGTCTCGCACGACATGCTCGTTTTGCTGCGCCCAAGTGTCTCGTCTCAAGTCTCTGGTTTTCCTGTGGCATCGCCGTGTCTATGGGGGAAGCTGCAAAACCTCTCCTTTTTGAAGGTTTCCAAGCAGGTTGTCATGTCGTTTTGCGTGGCAGGCGTGGCACTTTGTGACATTCCAACCTGTTTGATAACGTGTCGAGAATGTCAGAGAATGTCAGAGAATGTCAAAATGGGCGGAAGTCTCGCACGACATGCTCGTTTTGCTGCGCCCAGGTGTCTCGTCTCGAGTCTCTGGTTTTCCTGTGGCGTCGCCGTGTCTCTGGGGGAAGCTGCAAAACCTCTCCTTCGCGAAGGTTTCCAAGCAGGTTGTCATATCGTTTTGCGTGGCAGGCGTGGCACTTTGTGACATTCCAACATGTTTGATAACGTGTCGAGAGTGTCAAAATTGGCGCAAGTCTCGCACGACATGCTCGTTTTGCTGCGCCCAATTGTCTCGTCTCGAGTCTCTGGTTTTCCTGTGGCGTCGCCGTGTCTCTGGGGGAAGCTGCAAAACCTCTCCTTTTTGAAGGTTTCCAAGCAGGTTGTCATGTCGTTTTGCGTGGCAGGCGTTGCACTTTGTGACAATCCAACCTGTTTGATAACGTGCCGAGAGTGTAAAAATTGGCGGAAGTCTCGCACGACATGCTCGTTTTGCTGCGCCCACGTGTCTCGTCTCGAGTCTTTGGTCTTCCTGTGGCATCGCCGTGTCTATGGGGGAAGCTGCAAAACCTCTCCTTTTCGAAGGTTTCCAAGCAGGTTGTCATGTCGTTTTGCGTGGCAGGCGTGGCACTTTGTGACATTCCAACCTGTTTGATAACATGTCGAGAGTGTCAAAATTGGCGCAAGTCTCGCACGACATGCTCGTTTTGCTGCGCCCACGTGTCTCGTCTCGAGTCTCTGGTTTTCCTGTGGCATCGCCGTGTCTATGGGGGAAGCTGCAAAACCTCTCCTTTTCGAAGGTTTCCAAGCAGGTTGTCATGTCGTTTTGCGTGGCAGGCGTGGCACTTTGTGACATTCCAACCTGTTTGATACCAAGATGCAGCCCACGAACCCGAATGCTCACACGTATGTTAATGGCACAGATGTCGAAACACATGGATATGCAGTCACACAGAACACTTTTCTGCAATAGTGGATAGTGGAGTGTGGAGTGTGGGAGTGAGGAGTGTGGAGCGTGTAAAGTGTAGAGTGTGGTGGAGTGTGGAGTGTGGAGTGTAGAGTGTGGAGATGTGTGGAGATGTGTGGAGATGTGTGGAGTTTAAAATGTTGCGCTGGTGATTTTGTTGCGATGGTGATTTCGTTGCGCTGGTGATTTCGTTGTGATTTCATTGCGCTGCTGATGTTGTTGTTGCGCTGGTGCTTTCGTTGCGCTGGTGCTTTCGTTGTGCTAGTGATGTTGTTGTGCTAGTGATTTCATTGCGCTGGTGATTTTGTTGTGCTCGTGATTTTTTTTCTGCTGATTTTGTTTGCGCTGGTGATTTTGTTTGTGCTAGTGATTTGTTTGGGCTGGTGATTTCGTTGCGCTGGTGATGTTGTTGTGCTGGTGATTTTGTTGCGCTGGTGATTTTGTTGCGCTGGTGATGTTGTTTGCGTTGGCGACTATGTTTGAGCAGGTGATTTTGTTGTGCTGTTGACTCTGTTGCGTTGGTGATTGCGTTGTGTTGGGCTGGTGATTTTGTTGCGCTGGTGTTTTTGTTGTGTCTTTTTGTGTCTTTGAAGGGGGAGTGTCTGCCAAGAGTGTCTTCGAAGAGTGTCTTGCAGGAGTGTCTGCCAATAGTGTCTCACAAGAGTTTTTCAAGGAGTGTTTTCAGGAATGTCGTCACCATACTGTCTTCAAGCGATGTTTTCCATGCGTGTCTTGCCAAGCGTGTCTTCCCAAGATTGTTTTTCCAAGAGTGTTCTCCATATGTCGTGGCAAGCGGGTCTCGGAAGATCCCTCCTCCTGTCCTCTCTCCTCCTTCTTGTTGTCTCCTTTTTTCTCTTCTACGTGGCATTCAGGTTCGTGGGACACTGCACATTATTGGCCACGATGTATGAAAAAAAAACGTTTTCCTATTGCAGAGGTTTTCACTCGTAGTCCAAGAACGTGAATACATTCGGGTTCGTGGCTTCCATCTTGTTTTTTAGGGGGTATTCCCACTATACAATCGCATCCCTCCTGTCCAAGCCGTCCTTGGGGAGGCAGTTGCGGCTGGCCGCACAGAACCTGCGGAGTATGGAGCCGCGGCAGTTGCGGGTGACGTTGGCCGAAGTGCCGGGGGAGCTCAGCGGAGGGGCAACTGTTTACACAGCTAGAGTGTTAATCCTAACCCCTCCGTCATATGCTAAACACCCCCATATGGAGGTACCCCTCAATTTTAACAGGATTTTCCATTATAAACCATCCATTTTGGGGTATCCCCATTTATTGAAATCCCCATATGGTCCCAAAATGTTCCGGTCGAAATGATGTCATCCTCAACCATGGGGAGGTGACTCAAAACCCCTCAGCTGCTGGGATGGTAACGGGCGGTGCTGTGTTGATGGGTTTATTTTCTCCAGCATGGTCCAGGTTTTCACCTGGTTTTCACCTGTGCACCAGCACATATGACGCGCGAACTATTCTCAGCTAGTGTCAGTAGGTGAAAATGTTATGAAATGCTTGCAGGACCTAGGGCGTGCTGAGGCATTTGCTAAGCTTCCGACAGATTCTTGGCTGTTGGACCTATGACCTATGGGCAGTTGTGACCTAGCGGATCATTTGGGAAAATCGCAACATCGAACAAAAAAGACACAAGGAAGCAATCGCCTCACACATATATTTCCCATACACAGTATTTCCCAGGAGTATTTGTTTCATATGGAGGTTTCCTGAAATAGGGCTACCCCATTTCATCATCAATTTTCATGGTATTTTCCATGAAGCAAACCATCCAGCGAGCTTGGGGGTACCCCCATGACTATGGACCCCCCCATATGTTCCCACACACTCCACATATACTTCCCATCTACGGATCCTTTCGCTTGGCCGTCCCAGTGGCCCAGGTTGGAGGAGTTGCTGGCGAAGCAGGTCTCATCCCAAAGCCATTTGGAAGCCACCACGCTCTGTCTCTTGGCGTGACAAGGGATGGAATGGGGATGTAATACGATGGCTGGTTGGTGGTTTCAAACATTTTTTATTTTCCATAATATATGGGATAATCCTTCCCATTGACTAATATTTCTCAAGATGATTAAAACCACCATCCAGTGGTGGTTTCCCGTGGTTTTTTGCGTTGAACCAATCCCCGATTTCCCGTTGGTGCCTTGGGATCCCCAGGTCACTCGGTGCACGAGTCATTGACGGGGCAGAACCATGGTGCTCCTGAGAGCCTAGAGATAGGCCGAGGGGGTGCAACAGTACTGGGCGGCCCAGCCAGTTGTGTTTGTTGGTCTAATGGATTCACTTCATTAACATTCAAAATAGATACCCTCTGGTAAACTAACAGTTCGCTATTGAAAATTGCCCATTTATAGTTGATTTACCCATTAATAGCATGGTGATTTTCCATAGTTATGTTAGTTTACCAGAGGGTGAAGTTAAATAGAATATTGTTTGTTCAAATATATCTCCAATCTAGTGAGGTTTTTAGAAAAGTCCATAGTCTACCGGTTACCTACTCCAGGATGATTACTGTAAATATATCTACCACAAACGCAAGTTACACTGATTTTCCATCTAACTTATATTGTATATAATTATATATATATATATTATTATATATATATAAATAATATATTATATATATAATATATTATATATATGTCATATATATATATTTAATTATAAACCATAAACACTATATAGTTTTATAAATAGTTAGTTGCAAAGTTCAGCTTTGCGAAGAAACTGGGGCACTGGGGCACCACCTCCAGTGGGGAAAAATCATCCAAGATGAGGCCCCAAATCAAGATCATCAAAGTTGGCGCACATAACTTCAATAGCTACATCTTACGATACTTACAACTATATAACTCTAGTATTCATGGGGGTTATAGCATGTTATAGCCCAACTTATGGGGGGGCCCACATTTTTTAATCAACGTTACCCAACTATAAATAGGTCATAAGCGGGCGCCATTCGGCGTTGGGTATCTAAGGTCCCAATGAGAACATCACCAGAAATTCCCGGTAACCGCCGGTAGCTGCAACCTGAAGACTTCACCGATTTTTCATGGAACATATGGAACTCTTGATGGTAACCATTCCAATTCATATAGATTTTCCTGCGGCCAATACTTCAGTTGAGTGACGTTGGATAGTAATTTAATGCTGGTTGGTGGTTGGAACATTTGTTCTTTTCCATTTCATATATGGGATGTCATCCTTCCCATTGACGAATTCCATCATGTTTCAAGAATGTGAAATTGCACCACCAACCAGAATGTAATTTATCCCAGTTCATCCCATGATTTTCCTCGTGGCAGCGGAGGTTCCAAAGAAGTGGCATTACCTGCCTTGCCCACCCATGTCCTACACCGAGGTGCCAGGGATCGAGGTGACTGGGGAAACGGGGGAGCGATGAGACTTTGACATATTTCTGACCTATTTTGGCTATCGATTTCACCTATTTTTCTTGCAAAAAAGGTGTTCTCGAATCCCAAAACTGGCCATTTTTTTGGATGTTTTTTGAGTTGCTTGGCCTATCGGCGTTGTCAGATGTTATGTGTTTTTTTGCCGAACAGTTCCACATCATACATACCTTAAAAACAACTATTTTTTGGTGTTGTCAAATGTTTTCTGATCTTCCGTCCTGATGAGGAACCCAACAATGAACTGTCCCCAATTTTTTGTTCTGATATGGTTCTTATTGGCTATGCCCCCTATATATACTATTTGGAATGATTTAAAGAACGCCGAATGGATGGTTACATGATACTGGGAAGGCTAACATTATTGGTTTTACCAAATTATTTTAAGGATGATCCCAGTATTGACTCCCGATGTTTCTAGGTGGATCATGGTGGATCAACTATCAGATACGGTGGATAATTCCATCATATTCCATCCCCGGTTCATATTGAACACTCCCATTTTACACACTGGTCCCTTAAATTCGGTGTATCCTCTGGCTAACATAGCGGAACATGGTCCATTTATAGAGGATTTAAATATGATGATTCACCTATCCAACATGGTGATTTTCCGTAAAAAAAACGCTACGTCCAATCACCAAACGGTACGTTCCCCTCCAAAAACAAAACCTGCAGGTCAGAGTCGCGCCTCGGGAGCGCCTCTGATTTCGATGTTCGCACCGGGACGGAAGGGACGGGATTTTCGTCAAAGATATGGCTATGGATCAATACCTATAAATACCATTTTTAGGGGGATGAACATCCATAAATCCCAGCTATTTTGATGTGAACAGAAGGGGTGCAAGGTTTTGACCCATCTCCATATGTGGAGTTCATCACGAAAAATCTGGAGGATTCACGTTTCAGAAACATGGGAGTTAACCCACCAAAGCAAACATTGAAATTGAGTGGAATTTGTT
Organism: Cladocopium goreaui; assembly: GCA_947184155.2. Taxonomy (NCBI): domain Eukaryota; class Dinophyceae; order Suessiales; family Symbiodiniaceae; genus Cladocopium; species Cladocopium goreaui. Next base: position 317,912 of record CAMXCT020004469.1, read on the forward strand.
TATGACATAACTAGTGCTGGTTGTTGGGATCAACTTAGAGACATTGTTTTGGACACACGTCTCCCATGAAACAATAGAGACATCTGTGGGATTCTTTGAAAGATGTTTGTTTTGGGATCTCTGATGATGTCACAGCGCATCATCATGGGTGAATATTTACCAAGTACAATCTACTGGGCCCACTTTAGCTGATTGCACATACCACATATATCTTTGAAACAAGGGTAGCCCAAAATCGGATAACACATGATAAAACACCGTGTGACCAAAACTATCCAAAAGCCAATCAAATCTAACTTTGATCACCAATCAAACTCGGTCTCTGTCGTAGTTGTCTTTGGCAAAGCCGTTCCATGGTCCATCCATGTCAAAAGCGCTTGTTTTACCTTCAAAGGGCGCAAGTAGGGGAAGGGACCTAAAAAAATGGTAATTACTATTTGTTATCTACATTAGCTGTGTATGTATCAGAGAGCTGGACTTGGTAGTTGTCTTCTGGAAATTTGAAGATTTGCTTGCAGCAGAAGGCTATAGTAGAAAGAGATTCGATCTCTGACAGGATTGAATCTGAAAATGGGAATCAATGGGGCACTCCCAATTTTTCATTTGGCGATTTGGAAGGGACAAATTATGATCAACCAGTTGATTTAGGGGTACCCTCTAACAAACTTTCAACAGCTACATCCGTCATGAAAAAACCGGTGACGAGCTGATCGCCGAAATCGTCCATTAAATCTATAGACTTAATGGAGTCTTAATGTTTGGTAGAATCAGGCAACAACAAACTGCAGTTAATTGTGTTTGTTACTGTTTGTTTTTTTTCATTTTCTACCCATGACCAAAATCAATCAGTGCCACAGAGTCTGACAGAGTCTTAGATTTTGACCCCATAGCCCTATGGCGTCAAAGTAGTGGTGCAATTGACATTCGGAAGATGGGAACATGATTATCAACAGTGAGAGTTTCACCGCTACTTTTGCTACATATGTCATACCTGCTACCCAGGATAGATAGCTTTTCTAGAAAGCTTTTGCATGATATCTAGGATAGTAATGTTCATATACTATCCTGAGAAACTTCTCATTAATTCTCCATACGATGTAATTCCTATATCTTCTTGGTTGCATCATCTGGGTCCAAAAGTCATTTGCGGGTGGGTCAAACCTCTTATTTTTATTATTATCAATTTTGGTGAGACGAACATCCATGTACCAGCTATTTTGAGGTTAGGGCTACCAGGGTTTTGACCCATAGGCATTTGAGTTGCCTGGGATGACCTCCCCAAGACGAACATGGCCGGCACTAAGTTGATTGACGTGAAGCTCGCCATGGACTGCTCGAAGCTTGAGAGGAGCGCCACTGACCCCGGAGTCAACTAGTCAACATTAACAATCCCTTCCCCCTCATATTAGATACAGATACCACGCGGACCCCCTCGTGTAGTGGATCTCTTCATTTTGACGGCCATGCCCCTGCATTGTTGGGTGATAATTGGAGATGGAATGGAAACCACGGTTCCCGCAACATTGCCCCAAAACCCATCCAATAAAGCGCCATGAAACACCTAGTTTACAAGTTTTTGGTTCATGACAATCAGCAGACATTTCAAATACCCGACGCGGAGTGATTGTACCATAAAAGGCGACATATGGGGTGGGTATGTCTAAATAATTAGAGACTGATTGCCCTGATTGCTGGTTTTTCAACGATACTTGGGATGGCTTGAGATGACTTTTCTTTTGATAGGTTAGAAGCACATACACCACCAACCAGACAACCGGTCAAGTCGTATTCGGGAACTTGTGGGGAGTGCCAAGTTCTGTGCCCTACTTTCTGAGAGGTTAAACCATGTTCTGTTAAACCGTTATACAAGTAATACACGCCCATTTTCTGTGGACCTAGGCCAGCCTAAAACAAGCTTTTTGCAACCAGGCTTGCAACCTTCCCATGTTGAAAGAAGCAGCATTTGCAGGCAATTTGATCCTGAAAGCCTGAAAGCATGGGATCATCAGGCCTTAGTTATCTTAGTTTGCCCTGCCTATCTTTGGCTGAAGCTCAGCAGCCAGATTTCACACACCAAAGCCAGGGGACGACCATCACATTAGCTGCTAGATGTTTATCCAACAATTTTGGTATCATATATGTCATAGGTTTTTGACGCCCCCCCGTAGGTACACCGTGGGTTGCTGTGTATGCCATTTATGACCCAACACAGGTTTCCAGCCGTGCAGGAAGAAAGAGGTCCAGATTGCGGGCAATTGTGTGGTGCTGCTTCTTGGCTCGCGGGGACCAGTCTGACCTGGTGTTTTTTTGATCAACGAAATGATTTAATTTGACCAGCCAAATTGTGAGAGTGAGAATTTCAAACGGCAACAGCTGGACATGTTATTTTTTGCTATCAATGATTGATAACCTGCCCAGTGGGCATTTGACAATTCATGGCTTTCAGGGGTCGTTTGAACGCATCACACATGGGGAGGTGGCCATGCTCCCAGTTGAGAAGTGCCTTTGGATCACCTTTTTGGACGCAGCACAGCGGCAAATCTGGATTCTGGATGAATGTTCATTGAAATTGACATGTTCAACCAAGTCACCAAGTCACCAAGTTCTTTTCAAATCACATCCCCATGATATCCCCATGATATCCCCATGATATCCTCATGATATCTGATCCCATTGGATTCTTTCCTCAGGCTGCCACAGGAGCAGTTCCAATGGAAGGTGCTGCTTGTCGTCCTCGATGTAGTTTGCCATGGAAAATCACTAGTATATTATATATACATATTCTTCATAGGTAAATCATCTATCTACAAACGATTGTAAATTGCCCATTTTTTGAATAGCCATGTTGAAGAACCAGAGTGTACACAAAACAATATGCAAAATCGATGGTTCATTCCCATCCGGAAAATGATATGGTGGGTGATGGGTTGCTAAAGTGGGGGTTTGTGTCAAAAATACAAGGGGGTTAACCCCTAAGCTAGGGCAATTTCGATTGGAATTAAGGTGTAAAGCGTTTTCAGTGAAACCAATGTTTTCAGAATTGCTGACAATATATACACAATCAGAATTAAATGCCAGATGCTCCAAAGTTGTTGTTCATGCGGTTCATGTCAATTGCAGCGCGTTTGGACTTTGTCCTGAGGCATTTTTGGATTCTATGGCCCATGAGCCACGAGATTAATAGCCTTATATTGTAAGATGCATGACACTGCACAACTATGTGTGAAGTAACATGAAGTCAACGTGCAGCTAAAGGCTCTGGAGAAGCCAAAACTGCTGTGCGACGAACTTATCGGAGAGTTTTTTTTGGAGACAAACATGTCAGTCATTTGAAACTCAGTGGAGTGACTGCTGCGTTTCGCATTGCGTGATACACCTTGTCTTGGCTGGACCTGGAAAGGGAGGTGGGATCTGTGTCAAGAGCCACAAGCAGTTCCACAGCACAGCCTTCTTTTGTGCGATTATTTGTCTGCTACTTGTTGCAAGTCGACCTATTGCTAGCACCAGACATTAGCTAGTTGCCACTTCTTGCTTTCGACTTCTCCTCAACATTGTGGATACTTGGGCCCGAGCAGCGAGTAGGCAGGCTCCAGGCTCGTTAGCAGCAGTGCGGGACCAATCTCGCCCTTGCACCTTGTTTAAGAACATGGTGAGGACCAAGTTCACCAAGGCTGCGGCTGTTGCAAAAAAGGAAAGTAAGATCGCTTTGAAGGAGCAAAAGTTGCAAGCAAGAAATGAAAAGCTTCTCGAAGGAGCGCTCGCAAAGTTTGAGCGTTCCAGTGTGGATGGAGACTTGAACTACATTCACAAGGCTTTGCAAGAGACCCCGGGCTTCATACCACCTCTTGCTCGCCTGCTGCGACAGGGAGCATTGAATACTCTTTTGCGGTGCCATGAGTCTTCAGAGCAGGCAGACACTGGTGGAGAGAAGTGGCAGGGCAAAGCACGCAAACTCTTGGATTTGCCTGCATCAGCCCAGGCACGCATGCTGCTCGCCAGTGGCTTGAAGCTCTCCACCGAGCAGCAGAACGATGCAGAGCTGGTGAAGAGCGCCTTTGCTCTCCACATTCAATGGCTAGTGTTGGATTATGTTTGGGTGCCCCATCTTAAGCGACCCCCAAATGTTCATGACCGACGACCGACTAAGCCCCATAAATAGTGCAGAAGCCAGGTGATGGCCCCCAATCAGAATGGACTTGTTATAGATATATAATCCAGAAATATCCAGGCTGGTTCTGTGACATTATATTATATCTAACATTATTTTTATCATGGGTATTCATGGGTAAAGTTTTCGCTTGCCACTGACTCAAGGTATATTCTAGCGCTTGTGAAGTCAGAGATCAATAACTATGAAGCGCGGCCTTCGCAAAAAGAAGTACTACGACCGAGTAATCCCGATCGGCAAACGCTATTCTGACATAGTTTCTGACATACCGTCTAAAAGGATATATGGTATATTCGTTATTACATGTTATCTGAGATTCTTTCAGCCATGTACCTTGACATTCTATCTGACATTCTATCTAGCATCTATTCTGACATAATAGTTTCTGGCATATATTCCGAAATTTTTCCTGGCATATGTATCTGTCATATCATCTGAAATATCTTCTGACTTCCTTTCTGCCATTCTATCTATATATATATATAGTATATCTTCGGAAATTCTTTGTGGCTACGGTCCGGCGGGGAACACATAGCGATCTAAAGTATACGGTGGCGGTCCAGAGGGACTCACTTTGATCCTGAGCTTCCTGTTGGGGTCCATTGGGGAACACTGGGATCTAACGCTTGCCGTTCAGGTCCGGAGGGGATCACTTTGATCCAGAACTTGCTGTTCAGTTCCATCCATCCATGCCCTATGAAAAGACTTGTTGCCAGAAAATCAATGAAACTATTCGGCAGCACGTTTGTCTCTTAATCCTCATTCTCGACACACTCTGTTTGGTGGCTGCTTCTGTTCGTACTCATTCCTTCAGAGATTTCATGTCTTGCGAGGCAAGCGATCCAAAACTTGAATCCTGATTGTCTCCGACATCGCCACGGAAGAAAAAGATAGCAAACTTGCTTTGGCTTGTCAAGAGTGCTAGAAGGAGGGCAGGGCGAATCCCCCCATATATCCCCGTACACTTCTATCCCCGCAAATCCGGCCGCCCAAACTGTTGACAACCTGGCATTGCGGATTTTGGCACAGAGTTCAGGCACATCATGTTGAAGTCCTTGTGTACCCAAAAAGAATTTATTTACCGATTAAGAGTGACCAATTCGGGAGTATTTTGGGGACGCCCATTTTGAGAAACAACCACATACGCAGTAGATCCATAAAGACGTTCAGTCTTGTACGGTCGCTCATGCATTTGACCACCCATTCAGGGTTCGGGTTCTACTGCTTGGTTCAACATAGCCTGACAGTTGACCACACACATTGTGACATGAGTACTGCTTGACGACTTGAGTCGTTGTTTTAGCTGCCAAAACTCAGTGATCCGGTAATTACATGTTTCCCACGGTGCTAAGGTGCTTAGCGGTGTTATCTCCAAAAAGGTCTCTGATTTGCGCCAAATTGGGGGTGCAGTGGAACCATAAATTCATATAAATGGCTTACCCTCTGGTAAATAAACAGTTCGACCCTGAGATTTTCACCAATTTTTATTGGAAACTAGTCTTCCAACCCCGATGACTGCCAGGGTCTATGTTAATTTACCAGAGGGTATATTTCACCATGTTTTTTTTTGGGCCCCAAAAACCCATGTGACTCTGGGGAGATTCGGCCCATCACATGACGTGACGTTGACAAAGAAGTTGGGTCAACCAACTGGATAGATCTGGATAGATCTGGATAGGACATGTAGGACTTTGTTTAAGACTAAATCGATAGAATATGTTAGAATCTAATTATTGTCTATTGCTACTTAAATATATTTCATTAAATGGGAATACATCCTGCCAGTTGTTGCGCCACACCCTGTTTCAGCAGACCCTTTTGCAGGTGCAAAAGAGAAAAGAAAGCGACGAACCCGAGATGCAGGTTCTCCGCATTTCTTTGGTCGAAAACAAGAAGACTTTGCCATAGATCTGGGTCAATTGGTGATATATGTGGAAAGTTCTTCTTTTCAGCGTATTGGGATTCTCAAAACCCATCAAAATTGATAGTAAAAGCAGGTGACAACTATGGATACCCACACATTTCCATCACATTTCCACAATATCTCCATAGTCTTCCAGTCGATTTTCACCAGGTCTCTGAGGAAGAACTCTTGAAGCGTCGCAGTCGCCGCATGCCTCTTGGATGTGAATTCATGGGGTCCGTGGTTCCTGGAACATGATGGAATATAATAGAGGATATATGTATGTAATGGTATGTATTGTATATAAATCCCGAACAATATGATGTTGATAAACTGGGGATCCAATTCAATAGGGATTAAATAGGGATTGGCATGAGTCATGCCAATCATAGTATTTCATGGGTGTGTCTGAAAATGATGGATAAAAAATCAGGAAATTTATCCACAATCTATGGTCTTTTCATGGGCTTAATTGTCGACAAGTCGCTTGCAGTGGCAGCCTTGGGGTACCATGGGGTACCTCATTTTCCGGATGGTTGATTCTCATTGCAGTGAAGATCGGCAATGGTTGGCAATAGCCTCTGGTAGCTCCATACAAAACATATGGGAACATCACTATTTTTAATGGGTAAATATCATTGGAATTGGTGGTTTCAAACATGAATTTTATGTTCCATTTCATAAATGGCATGTCATCCTTCCCATTGACGAACTCCATCATTTTTCAGAGGGGTAGGTATACCACCAACCAGTCTATACAGGAATGATAAATTGGTTTTGAACGTAATTTTTTGGGGGGTGAAAAAGCTGGCACTTTTCCGGTAAGCCAAGCCTAGAGAAGAAATGGGTATGGGTTAAGGATCTAGATCAAAATGGTTTCAGCTGGTTTCAATTATCGTTTTTCATCTCGGGGTAAAGACATCATCCAGAAGAATGGTTCGTAGATTTTCCCGAGTTGTTGAAACAATCAAACAGATCGACCACAATGGGGAGGGAGGAAGCCAGTAATACCAAGGGGTCATTCCACCCAGCGGACATGTGGATTTATCCCTGGGTTGGTGGTTTGGAACATTTTTTATTTTTCCATATATTGGGAATTTCATCATCCCAACTGACGAAGTCATATTTTTCATATATATATATATTCCGTAGCCATTTTGGCTCAAGAAAGATGCGGCCATGGATCCCCGTGCAAATGCCTTTGTGTGCCCGCTGCCTACCAGCACAACTTGCGAGCGGAAGAGCGGAAACCAGCGGAAACCGCTCCATCGCGGCTGGCAAACCGCAATAGTTGCACGGAACCATGGCAGCCAATGCGGCCAGAGGAGCACATGCAGCTTTTTAGCACGCGGCTGGGGAGGCACAACCCAAATTACCTCGAATCTGTGGGGCATCTTGCGAATTCTGGGCAACAAGGTCCTGGCAGATGAAACAACCATGAGGACAAACCCATTGCCGCGATGGTTATCATCCCAACTGACGAAGTCATATTTTTCAAAGGGGTAGGTATACCACCAACCAGATCCTATAGAATCACTGGAAGTGGGAGGAAATGGGTTGCTTCAGCCTGGTCTCTGCATGTCTCTGCATGTCTCTGCATGTCTCTGCATGTCTCTGCATGTCTCTGGAACAACCCAACAACTATTTGCAGAAATGGTTGACCAGTTTGACCCGTAGGGGTCAAAATCTATGACATACCATATGTTGGTGGGATGAACATCATTTCTTTACGGTTATTGGGGTGCATGAAAAACATCACCTTTTTGGTGCACAGCTAACCCTTCCATCAATTGGGCCTGAACAAGTCCAGCAGTTTGCCAAAATGGGGGTATTCCCAAGTCAAAAGATTAGCTTTCAATTTCAATACTAAGTGACTAAGTCTAATTCTAGAATTAGATGGTCTAGAATTGAATACTAAGTCACCATTGTCTACCCTCTGGTAAACCTTTACATAACTATGGAAAATCACCATCTTTAGTGTAAATCCACAATTTCGATGGCAATTTTCTATGTCGCAAACTGTTAGTCATAACTAGAGGGTAACAATCCCTTCCCCCTCATATTCGATACATTTAGAATCATTTAGATACCACCCGGACCCGGATAAAGCCACCAACCAGTAAGTCACCATTGTCTACCATCTGGTTATGACTAACATAGCCATGGAAAATCACTATTTTTAAGTTCGGTAAACCATCTATGGGCCATTTCCCATGGCTATGTTAAAAAACCAGAGGATAGCCAGGAAAGCTCCAAGCCCAGGTTCTCGGCGCAGCACAGCAACGCGTGGGAACCAAGCAAGGCTAAACGTAAAAACGTAACGTAACGGCTGGCGTCGCGGGGATCGAAGAATTCTATGGGAAATATCTGTGAAAATCAGTGAAAATCCTCCATTTCAAGCCATTTATATGATTTTACTGGATTTTGTAGGGTATATTTCACATTTTCAGGGGGATATTGTGGGATATCACTAACGATTTATATATTTAGAGGTAATGGCTCGGTCTTGAACATGAAGAATATCAAACTGGTCGGTGGTTTCCTATATATATATATATATACGTATGTTTTATTTTCTGTGTTCAACCATAGAAATGGAATTCAGAGGGGTTAAAACCACCAGCCAATTACAGTAAGCTGATTATCCTACTTCTGCCACTTGGAGATCATGTTCATACTGAAGATGTGGAATTTAGTACTAGCAAATGACTCGCTACTCTCCGAATTCCAACATGGCAGGTGAAGTCTTCATAGACTATATGAATAAATTATATATGTCCATTCACTCCATGAGTAAGGGATTTCCCAGCCTTGGCTACAAAAGGGAAGTAACACAATTCCAGTGGATCAAATTAGACATTATAGAATTAGAATTTATAGAATTGATATACCCTCTGGTAAACTAACATAACTATGGAAAATCACCATTTTTTATGGGAAAACTCACTATAAATGGCCATTTTCAATAGCTATGTTAAATTACCAGAGGGTATTCCATAGTGCATAGTGAGATGGGTATTGTATAACGTAACTACCACAGATCACCCAGTGATCAGTGGGCTCTGAAGAAGCGGCTGAAACCTAGGTCCATACGGCGGTGGGCATCGTTCGCTTGATGAGTCGATGGGCCAACACAAGCCATAGCAGGGGAACCCGAAGCACTGCCCTTTCTTTGGGCAAAGTGGCACTGCTATGGTTGTATGATGCACATGTATGTATGTATAATACAACATATATATATATGTATATATTGTATATATAATATAATATATTTATATATGTGATACACATATACTCTATATATGGTAATTCCTACTATAGATGGAAAGTGTTTGCGGGGTAGCTCATGGTCCATCGTTTTCGGCAGAGTCAGGTCTGCAAGCGATCAAGGAGGTCACTGAGGATGGGCTCTTCTTCTATCTGCTTGGGTCCCCAGCAATCCCAGCAGGGCGCATCTTGGAGTGGTTACATGATGTGAACTTAGATTTGCATCTCACCTTGCATTGTCATTGTCGGTGGCAAGGGAATACCTCCATGCCGTTGCCCCTAAAGGTCCCTTCATAAGTAACACCCCCTGCAAACTAGCATGCCCAAGCATGTCATTGGGCAAAAAAACATGTTCCATCAGTTCCATCTTCCCTTGTCAGGAGCGCAAAATTGTGCAACAAATTCATATAAACTCACTAGGACCCTTCCAACATCCTCAAACACCCGGAAAGTGCAAACACTCCCATGGCGCCCAAAGCAACCAAAGCAACCATTTCTCACACCGCGATCTGGCTCAGACTCAGACAGCGGACTCAGAATTGGTGGAGAAACAGGAGAAAGTACACACTGGCAATGCCTCAAAATGAATTAAAACCCCCAAGCTTTGATTATTTGAGGAAATGATTCGGAAATGATGATCAATCTGGAGATATCTGGAGTATTTATTTGAGTTCTCATAATTAGCCACATTCATCATGCTTTATGGTTGACTTTTGGCTGATTGCTTTTGGACTTGCTCCACCCTCTGCACGTTCCGCATCGTCACTTGGTGCCGCTTTTGTGGGTTGGGATTGCTTGCGCAGACCTGCTGTTGCAAGTGGTTGATAACCCAGAGTGACTCATTGTGTATGGTAGTAGCACATCGTATGTTACAGAGATGGGGGTTTATACATAGCGACTTTCTTTTAAATATGCTTATCTAAAACATCCCATCCCATTGCTAGGAGGACACCCAACAATGAACCTCTATTGGGGATGGTTATTAATTACCCACTTGCTGACTCGGATGGAGGGTGCAGTTATACTAAGATGCTGAATGTAATTATAGCCAAACTTTACCTCCTATTCCAAGGAATGCTGAGACACTCCACAAAATGGTTACTAGCTCGATCATTTTTGGTATGTAAAGGTACGTCATTGATATGTTTTACTGTAATCTTGGGGGAATCAAAGTCAGTCAGATGAATGGTACTTTTTGGGCTCTAAAAAACGCTGGAGCTTCGAGTCGTCTGTAATCAGCGGTCAAGTTTTTTGGGGGGTCTTGGCACCAGCATCAACCATTCATCAGCGTTACATGCATTAAATCCAGAGGTGGAATCTCAATTGCCATATGGTGGCAATGGATAAAAGTTTAAGACCCTACAAGAATGAAACATGGGTAGTATCACTTGGGGTAACCAATCCTGAAATCACATGCCTTGATTTCGGGTTGCTTGCGAGACCTTATAGACCTGACCTGGTGGAATTGTTGGAGTCCATTGCGCTGACTTTGGCTCGAGATTCTTTGAAGACACTGCTACTGAAACATAATTTGTATGTGATTTGCCGATGCTTCGCGTAGATGTAGCATTGCCAAGTGGTAAAAAGGAAAGTCTTGAGGTTCCACTGTCTTCCACCGTGGGGCATCTCAAAATGTTGGCCCAGAACTCGTTGGGACAGCGGTTCCTGCAGCTTGTCACTGCCGCTGGGCTTCCTTTGGATCCCATGAACTCCTTGGAAGCTGCAGGTGTTCAAGAGGGTGACAACCTCACAGCACTTGCACAGCAGCCAAAGATGGCCGCAACTGAAAAGGCCTTTGCCCTGTGGTGCTGTGGTGGTCTTAGGATTGTCACATGGGGTAACCCAAGGTGTGGGGGAGACATCTCTGCAGTCCAAAATCGGCTGGGTCAGTCCGGTGTTCAGCAGATCAAGGCCTCCTCAGGTGCATTTGCTGCACTCCTTGCAGACGGTTCCGTTGTCACATGGGGTAAGGCAGATTTTGGTGGTGACAGCTCCAAGGTGCAAGAGGACCTTGAAGGTGTTGCTGTGCAGGTTTTCTCTGTCCCTGTTGTCAATCTCTAGTGTTTGGGGAATTTTCTGGTGTATACATATTCATAATAATCATATGATATGATACTAATCACAATCATAATGATAGCAATGATAGTGCTAATACGCAGAATGGTGATAATAAGAACCGGATCCGTATATATACTAAGGCCACGAAATAACCGACATTGCCTTTAGGTGACGGGGCAAGAAATTTTGCGAAAATTACAAAAAATCAAAAACTGCATCATATATCTATTTACAAAAAGAACACAATCCAAGGAGCTGAAGAATGTCCAGCAACTTCAAGCCACCGCCAAAGCATTTGCTGCCATTACAGATGGATCGGTGGTTACCTGGGGCTCTTCCGAGGCTGGCGGCGATAGCTCAGTCAGCAAACTGCTGAGGAATGTGAAGCACATCCAAGCGACAAAGTGGGCCTTTGCTGCGATTTTGACCGACGGCTCAGTGGTTACTTGGGGCAATGCTGAATCTGGTGGTGACAGCCACGCTGTTCAAGATCAGCTCAAAGATGTTCGAACGCTTCAGGCCGCGGATCGTGCATTCGCTGCGATCCTGGCAGATGGATCGGTGGTCACATGGGGAGATCGATCCTGCGGGGGGGACAGCTCTGCAGTCCAGCATCAACTCAGAAATGTGCAGCAGCTTCAGGGCACTTCATATGCCTTTTCAGCAATCCTGAGAGATGGTTCAGTGGTTGCATGGGGCTGCCCTGTTTTTGGCGGTGACGCTTCGGCAGTGCAAAGTCAACTGTCCAAGGTTCAACAGATTCAGGGCACAGGTGCTGCATTCGCGGCCATCAATAGAGATGGATCAGTGGTCACATGGGGGGATGGAGCTGGTGGTGGGAACAGTTCGCATGTTCAAGAGCAACTACGGAATGTGCAGCATATTTGCTCTTCAACCTACGCCTTCGCTGCCATCTTAGCAGATAGATCCATGGTCACATGGGGCAGCCCGGAGTATGGTGGTGACAGCTCTGAAGTCCAAGATCAACTGCAGAGCGTGTTGAATGTGCAAGCTTCAGACGGCGCCTTTGCTGCCATCTTGGCAGACGGATCACTTGTGACATGGGGAGGTCCAGGCTTTGGTGCTTGTAGCTCTGGAATTGAGCAACAGCTCGCGCTTCTTTAGATGATTTTCCTTGATTTGACACCATGCAGTTGAATCAATGCAGCTCAAATTTTAACATACCCCAGAAAGATACAACAGTGTTTCTAGGGTGATGGTTCGATCATGTTTCCGCATGTTTCTGCCATATGTTTTAGATTTCCAACTTATCGATTTTGTTCGGGGTTGCTACTGTACTGTATAATCTCTTCTTGTTGTGATTCCATAGGACATTTCCAGTCTGATGCATTGACATCACAGGCTAGTCATCACAGCAATCATGTCGTTCGATAGATATTCCATTCTGAAGTGTGTATTACACGTCAACAATGAAACATATTGGGATATAATGTGCACACATATATATATAATTATATATATATATATAATTATATATATATATATATATATATGTGCATTGTCTTCGATATGGGATTCGATATGCATATAATTATGATATACTCAATCGCATTATTCAATTTGCCAGAACTGAGCCTTCCATAGTCTTCCGATCAGCTGGCAATGCTGTCAAGATATATCAACGCACTGGAGATTTGCGTGCAAAAAGACCGGCTTTATTGAGGGCGTCAGGGGGCAAAGGTTTGGGGTATCCTGCCTTTTTGGTGTCCTTTCTCGCGGGAACATAATTACATACATACAACATCATACAACCCAATGTCAAATTATGTCAAAGGGTGTCACCATGTGTCACCACTAGTCATGACGGTGTGCCCCACAAAACCAAGCAGTTAGAGGACCTGAGGACCTGTACGCTGCATCTCTCAGAGCTTTAACGGTGTCGGGACACTGAGGTTGGCTCTTCCTGCCTTTCTATGGTGACTCATCCAAATTTCAACTTCTTTTCCATGCATATATTTGGGAACTCTGAGAATATATGCCTGTATAATCATACATGTGGGTAAATGATGGTAAATGAAATGATAACTATCTCACTGAAACCTCACTGGAATGTTGATTAGGATTCCGGAAATAATAGGGAACGCACCCCAAATGGCCCAAAATCTTAGGTTAGCGAAATAGCATGATTTACCCAGACATATGTATAAACAATAATATTAACAGCAACAATAATATAATAGTAATAATAACCATCATCATTATCATAATCATAAATATAGAGGTATCCACCATGGGTAAAGTTTTGCAGAGAGGAACCAACCGTTACGGACTTCCAGAAGACGAGATGTATGGCCTCAACCGCTCTGTGTTTTTGGTTAACCCCAATAGCTAGTTCGTGATATCTACCCTCTGGTTTTGACTACTGTAACATAGCCATGGTATAGATGGAGCATTTTTAATAGGTAAACCATCTATAAATGGGTTATTTTCCATGGCTATGTTAAATAACCAGATGGTACATATATATCTACCATAAACCATAGAATTCACTGAGGTAAATGCGCATCAACGTACATGAGGTGAGCAGTCTCACAACACGCCGAACTGAGCTTAAGTCCGGGCTATGTTGATTGGACGAACTGACAAGAACGTTCTATAGGATTTTGCTATGTATAGAGATGTTTCCATATAATTCGTTGACATGCGTGTGTGTGTATATACCCAGCAAGTCCAAAGACTATTTATTTTATAGTCGTTCCACGTAAGACTATTCTTTGCGAATGGAAGTGGAGGCCCTCCTCTGTAACCCCCTCCCCCATCTTGGGTGAAGCTAGGCATAAAGCAGCCCTTTTGTTCCACAGCATTGCCAAACATCATCATATACCTCTCAACCACGCCGTCGGGCTTCTCGATTCAACCTTGGTTTGTCGGGCATACTGGGATATCCCAAGAAAATAAAAGTAAAACAGTTGGCACTAAATTGGTTGCAAGCCTTATATTGCAAATTGAGTAGCCTTTGAATGGCCCATTTCGTGGTTAGCAGCCTGACAACAGTGGATGGGCTGGAAAACCCTAACCCTTAGAAGGTGGCAATACATCAGCTTAGAACACCAAAATATTTATAATAGGGTCGCCCGGGTCCCATCCTTAACTTGCTTGTTCGCAAGATCCATCTTCGCCGGGTCTTCATTGGAGCTCGTAGGTAGACATCTCAGTTTGGCAAGCCGTTAGTCTTGGAACATCAGATCTGCAGATGTAATCAAACTAAAATGGAATGAGGCACATTACTGACACTACTTCAAATGTGAGTGCATAGCTGCACAACATTCCACTTGCAGTAAATCCGCCCAGCGTCTTTTCAACCAAGCCATGTTGTCCTCATCCACAAAGCAGTGGGTGAATCTGGCATTAGTTCCTTGGCACCGAGGTTGGGTCTTCAGAAGCTGGGGGTTAGGATAACAGATAAGGGGCACATGGGTTCCTAAGACAGTTGGTCCAAGATGCTGCGGCGTTTGCAATCTCTAAGCAAATGCCCAAAGGCCTGAGATGCAATTGAAGCATATATTATAATATATTTATTACCATAGTCCTGTGAGTATGATGTAGGAACCTGATTACTAGGTGAAGGAATTGTCAGCCAAAAGGCGTGTATTTTTGGACGAATGATCCAATGAAGTTTGCCCTTCCTTCAAGGGACAGCCAAAATCATGGACCGCACCAGTTGACAAATGCAAGACAAGCACGCAGAGCCTAGTTGAATTCAGGATATCCCGTTTGGTCCTGAAGCTCATGTCGGCAAGGACCAAATGAGCACGGCAAAATCGCAGCCCTTCTCTGTGAAGTGCATCTGCTTCTGACTGCGTCCTTAGAGAAGCAGTGAGCAGGAAGCAAAGGTTCAGAAAAAGGTCATCCACATCCCCGAGAAGTCTTCTATACTCATAAGGCGCTGTGCCCACACCTTTCACTCTACCTTTTATGCCTGATTACCTGGTTTGTTTTTGGAAACGCTCCCACGTGCAAGTACCTGCGCGAAACAACATTGCAGCGTAAATGGACACTACATTTTGGTCCCACCCAAAAACCCTTTAAACAGATTTGAACTCAAACATGTTTAAACCATGGAAATGTGACATATGCAGCATCTCAAATGGTAAAAGAAAATGTTCTTGGAGATAGGCACATACAATGCATGCACTAACATGCATGCCATGTTCTGGGGAAAATAACAAGGAGTATCCAAATATTTCTTTGGAAAGCATGCAGTGAGCAACTGCTCACGTCCATCCAAAGTATCCCCGCCTTGCCCTCCTGTCCTCACCCAAGGAAACATGCAGGCCAGGCTCAGAAAGCGTGGTAGCCTTTCAGACATGCCAAAATATCTGGCCAATGCATTCCTCAGCAAGTCGATTATTTGTTCAAACTTTTTCCTAGCGATCTACCAGAGCATTCCATTTATCTGGTTGAACCCTGGCTTAAGCTCAATCCCAATGTATTGCTACCTAGTATCATTGCCACATAGGTCAATGGAATTCTGTCATCATCATGGGGTCGGGATGCAATGTCTCCCAGGCAGTGGCTCAACCACTCGGTGACAACTCTCCCGTTAAAAGCCTTCAAGGTGAACACCACCTCACCACCTGACTTCGACACCTCAGAGCAGCTTGCACAGGCTCTAGCAAAAGTAGCCCTATCCCCGCCCCCCAGTATCGCTGATTTTTTGGTGCAAATTCACAAGGAACGTCACCCCCTACAGGTGCAGGCATAAATATTTCAAATGGAAAGCAAAAATGAAGCAGGATATTACACCCAAGGTTCCATCTTTTCTTGAAAGGGGCCCTGAGAGCATTGGATCTTTCTCATTTTGATAAAAGCCCGAAAATGCTTATAGGCGGCATCTAGATGCCGTTGCAGTGGCGCTCCCTCCTCCTCCACTTGGAAATAGTTGGAGTCCACGAGAGTCATCCTCAAAGTGAGCGGTGCATCCTACTGAAAGAAATGAAACTTGAAAAAAATGCCATCCTCCCGAACATTCTCTGTGAACATGATAGGCTCATCCAACTTGGTCAAGTAACAGGCTGCTGCCATTTGCTGTGAACAACAGGCCAAGGTTGAGCACATGCATTTGACAAAACTTCAGAAGGTCGTGATGAAAATTCACCAGCGAGATAAAAGGGCCTCAGCTAAAACAATCTTAAAACAATCTATGCAACGACACGAACAGTGTCCAGTGAAAACCAACATGTTTCGACGCAGCAATCATGTAAACCTACATTGGGAATTCTAAAATATGTGCAACCCTTCCTCCCCATTTTAACATGGAACAATGGGTTATAGCACTTGCCTTCTGAAGGTCATTATTGCGCACATATGGTGGTACTTTATATTAAGGAGCTGGGATTACTTTGTTAATGTTTATTTTCTGATATTTTAAAACAGCCGAGTCCAAGAATCTTATCTATAAGGCCATTCGCCCTTGAGAACTGCAAGCGAAACCCAGACCAAATCATTGATGGACGCCGCATACGAACATACACAGGCATTGCACCCCACCCTTGTTTGCAGGACAAAGTGAAAAAACTAACAGAAAAGCATATCTCATATCGAATATCTAGAATCTAGCCAATACAGCAGCACTACCTACTGGACCACAACGAAAACTACCACTGCTTGAAGGAATGGTGGTTGACCATCGTATTGTACATTTCAAGATTCTTTTGTATGTTCACCAGAACGCAGGCCCAATCACAGCCCCACAAAATTTCTTGATGGGTATAAATGCAGCGGCATTATATGGAGAATCTTTTGTAAATTATATCATAGTAAATTTAAAGCAGTCCCTTGAAGTCCCAAAATTATTTCCACCAAACAGCCATCAAACTTTGAATATTGCCCCACCATGTGATACCACACCCATTGCGATAGAAGCACCATGACCAGAAATGTATTGCCTCGCTGGATCCTGCAAGAAAATCGTAAATTGAGAACCAATGACCAGAAACCTTTCCTTCCTTTCCTTGTCATTTGCATTCATCCGATCTTTTAACAACCCCACAGGGATATCATTTGCAACAAAGCACAACCAATGTCTGACAGAAACATAAGTTTAGGAATTTCAGTTCGAACGTTTACACCGAAAGCTTATCAGAGAAGTAGTGATTCAGTAATCCCAACTCCAAGTTTTCAAGCAAGTGTTGGGCCAATCCATGTCGCAGACGCTAGACCAAAACATATGCACCAAGGATAACTGGATAACTCCTAACTATTTTTTTGAAGCAGAAAAAACCTTGATTGAACTCTGAACCATGCACGGGATGACAGTCGAGATACAGGGATCTGTCGCTGGCATCTCCTCTGCAAGAAAGGAGACTAGGGTGTGCTCCGTGCTCCAAGCCGGCGCATTCTCACCCACATGGTAGTAACGTTCACTGAGGGGCCCCTTCCCATATGCTCTGCATTGATAGCACACAGGAGCATTGGTACCTGCCTTCCAGCTCGATTTCAATCCAAACACCCACTTCATAAAACTCCAGTCACCACGATGCTCAACCACTGCAAACTGCTTCCCATCAGGAGTTATTAAACTGCCTGCCTTTGGGGATGTCAGCCGATCGCCTCGTGGCCCATGTGTAGGCCATCTCCCATGGAACAAATGGTTTAAACTCCATGTCAGTCTGTTGTACACCGCGTTTAATGTCTTGCGACCAAAGCATAGCTCCTCTTCTATGCTGAAGAGTAAGTACCGAGCATGCCTCGCACTTTTTGGTCTAAACAATGGAACGTTGAGGAAGAGCCCAATCACTTTCTCAGGCGCTTGGTATGCAATTTGTCGTGCACGCGCTCCATCCCCGTAAAGTCCCAGCGGAATGTGTGACTCTCCCCCTGTGTAAACGTCCATGAAAGGGGATTTCACAGCACGGTGATGCTGCCAGAATGTTTGAACCTTGTCACCATCAATCTGCAAGCCACATTGATTGAAAAGGTATGAGACCAACTGGTGTGGGTCGACAACCTCTAGGTTGACCATTTCGAACCCTTCAGGCGTCTTTGTATTTTTGATGGGTGCCCTGACATAGGAAGTTTCCTCAGATAGATCATTTCCATTGACCTTCACAGCAAATGCATTTATTCAATATAATATAAGTATACTGCGGGTTATTTATGGGATGTTCAGGCTGGAATCATGAAGCATTGATTTGTTTGGGAAAATAAAATCATAAAGCGTCGGTGGTACATGCTGAGATAAACGATTTTGACCAAGAAACTACTGGTACATCAGCAGAAACTGACCTCCAAAAGTCTCGGCTCTTATTCCACTTCGAAAAAGTACCTAATCTTCTGCTGGTTTGATGGCAATTGGATGGACCACTCTCCTGAGAAATTCTGCACCAAGAAGTGGAAACTGCAAACCCAAAAAATAGTGATGTTCAAAGGTACCAAATTTGAAAGTAAATGCAAGTGAACACAATACCCACCAGACCAAGCTCCTTCACATGGGACTCAATATGTTTCATCGCCATATTGACACTGGAAGCCTCGGCATGACCATATTTACACTGGAGTGTATGTGGTGACTGTTGGAAAAGTGATGGGGATATATACGGTTCTTTTTTTATTTAACAAATTATGGGGCCAACAGAATATATATAGTAAAATTTGATCTTGGAAATATAAATGGTACAAGGCATTATTTGTTTTTCGGCAAGAGTGACGGTGGTATCTTGGGTTAAAGAAAAGATCCATATTTTTGGCAGCTGGTGTTAATCCACATCCCAAACAAAGAATATTTCAATGGTAACCCCGCCAAGAATTCATAAACCAATCACCCCAATACATAGGACATGCTATTTGGGATTAACTAATTTGTATTCGTTCTGTCCCGAAAAATGCAATTTGTCAGATTAAGTCATGAGAGTCATGAGAGATTTCTCCAGCTAGACTGCCTGTCGCATGGCCAAGGTACTCCAGCTGCAACGTTTTGTATCGCGGTGACCGCCACAGATGCTTCTCGTCTGCCTGCGATGGGTTCCATCGATATGGGAATGGCTGGGTAAGACTTGCACCTACTAATTAGGGTTTGTATCTCAATTGGAAATCCTTTTGACAATCCCTGTCGACACACATGGCAAAGGTGCAAGCAGCACTCATGGCAACGTTTTTTTCCATCACTGGTTTGTCACGATAGTCCGACATGGCTTTCAAAGAAGCCGACTTAAGTCATCTCGGTTGACCTGGATTGGCCCATGTTTAGAACATAGGTTCCCACTTGTGTTATACACAAGGCACCCCCGTAAACTTTTGGGTAGGACACGTCCCTCAAAGCAAGCCAGCCGGCTGAACAAGAAAAAAATGCTCACTGTCTTTTGAGTTTGATGAAATGTTCAGGAGCAACAATGAAGACACACTTAATGTTGTTGAAAGGCGCCGGTCTGGCAGGGAACAAATATGACGTGGCAACCCCCAAATCAAAATATGTTCACCTCATCATCGCTGAACGGGTCGGAAACAAAAGTAGTTGGTGATGTCTTGAAGGTCAACACCTTTCACCCAGAACATTGAATTGATGTTCGGCGATTGAGCGCCAGTATTGGCAAAATCGCAGCATGTGCCACATTTTGGGCAGCGCCTAGGCAGCGGGCTTGTTGGCATTATAGTATTTCAATGCAGCATCACCTGCCTCAGCTGCACCTTTCATTCGATCAACCTCAGGGTCAAGACACAATATTTTTTGAGGTCATGTGAACTTAACATAAGAAAACCAAGCAGATGTTTGAATATCATTTCGAAAACATTCAAATTTCCAAAGACCTTATTGTACGTCATTCTCTCCCAGGTACGTAATATACCCCATTAAAACCTTGATCATCTCAACGCATCCCTTTCCCTGTAAAAATCTTCATTGGGTGGGCCTTGTCACCGTCGATAATGCTTTGCAACGCATCACGCTTCTCAGCAATCTTCGACTTGAGGCTGCCAAGCTCTTTCAGCACGACTTCCTGGATCCCTGGAGACCTGGGACGAATGGCTGGTTTGGCCCGCAATAAAATGTGGGTGTGAATCCAATGGGGTCTTAATCTTAAAAATATACATGTATACAATACTATGAATTAGGTATTACAATATATGTTTGAAGTGATGTCTGGCCTTTTATTTCACGAAGGCAGGGTAATATATTGAGGGACAAAAAGATCGCTATCATGGCCAATAAATTCGGAATCAATTTTAGAGGTTTGACGTTGATGCTTCCAATGTTGATTATTAAGATGGGTTAGAAGAGGCCCTGGGTTGGTCTGTAACCTGATCCCGGCCATGTGCTGGCATATTCAATTTCAAATTTCGTTGTAATCAAACCTAGTTTTATTTTTGGATTGTATGTGGGCAAGCGCCCAGGTGACATTCTGCAAAAAACAAACTACTGTTGACAATCAAGAGAGTTCACTGTTTGACACTGGGAGCCAGAGTGATTAAAGTGATGAATATAAAAGCAAATTGAGTTGGGCCATTGCCCCTAAAGCAAAATGCGTAAGAACGGTTCCAAGGGGCTTGGGGCGCACCGCTTCAATACCTATGCATCTATATGCTGGCTATATATCTCTAAATTTGTTTCAGCCCCAAAAGAGAGGAAACCATAGATCGATAGATTATCTGAACCATTGAAAAACGCCAGACCCACCAACCGACCCAGGTAAGATGCATCTTCTTTGCTTTGGCTTCTCGCTTGGCCGCATCGCTGATGCTGCTTTGCAAAGCATTCAGAACCTGCGAGCGGTCAGATTTTCATGGGGCCCCGGCTTAATCTGCAAGACATGTGCACACACAAAGCGTCCTGAAGTAATCGCTACAATTTTGACCGTATCCCATATCGTTTTCCCAAATAGAGATTAGAGATCCACATGCGTACCCCAGGGACTTCAATTTTGATATTTGCATAGCATGCAACACACATGCACACACACACACACATTTGAGATCCACATTGCGCACAATAAAACTGAATTAAAACTGCATGTATGCACTGAACATCGGGCTAAGGTGACGCAAGCGCAAACAAATTGAAAGTACTGTGGGAGTTGGAATGGGCAACCTAGAGTAGCACCTTCTTGGCCTTCGATCGATTGTCTTGATCCTCCTTTTCGGCTGCTCGTTCCTTATCTTTGAGTTCTTGCTTGTCACGCCTTTCCTTGTCTTTCAGCTTTTCTGCCTTGCTCTTCTTCTTGTCTTTCTTTCCTTTGTTCTTACTGCTCTTGCCCTTCTTTCCCTTCTTTGACTTCTTACTCTTCTTCTTTTTTTTCGACTTTTTCTCTCCTGAGTCAGAATCGGAACTTTCCTGACTGGCACTGCTGGATGAACTTGAGGACGAGGAAGAGGTGCTTCTCTTTCGCTTCTTGTCCTTCTTGCTGTTCTTCCCCGAATCTCGGCATTCGAACAAGCTGCTAAGCACAACATCTTCGGAGTCCGCTTCTGTCTCCTCATCATAGCACAGAAACTGCTTGAGCTTGGGGTTGTTCGGAGCGTCAGGGTGTGCTCGGCAGCAGTGAATCTTGGTGCCACTGTCACGTTCCTTCTCAGCGATGATCTCGTCAACGATGCTCTCATCCTTATACTTTTCCATCAGGTCAGTACGCGTCATCCAACGACGGCTGCCTCTCTTCGTGTGGGTATGGCTGTGTCGCATGGACATCACCAAGGTCGATTCAGACCAGTCTTCACTGGCCGATATCCACTGTTCAAACAGCACTTGCATCTTCTGAGACTTTCGCTCACCTGCCGCGATATCCATGACACTCAAACAGTTCCAAACCACTGACATGGAGGAACATGCTTTTCCACAAGCAATGTAAAGAAATGAACATTCAAAATCATGTTGAACGGAAGAGAGAGAGAGAGAGAGGAGAGAGAGAGAGAGAGAGAGAGACAGAGAGAGAGAGAGAGGAAAAAAAAAGAAGAGGGAGCAAGGGAAGGACAAAAGCAGTTTGCGACACCATCACAACATATATGATCAAACCACCCATTCTAAGCCTGCATGGCAGGCACACATGCACAACTGAGATGACTTGATGTGATGAAAGTTTTGTGTAGGACGATTCGAATGCCTTTTGTAGAAACGCAGCCGCATATAAAGGCAAGTCACCAGTCCGAGCAGCAGCTGCCAAGTCATGCACTTCTTCCGGGGAATTGGGACCTGGGAGACAGTATCCAGAACAACCCAACTTGAATCCAAAAGAGGCAGTCGGTAAGATTCATGGGTGTTGAGTAAAAGTGGCTGATCTATGATCTATGTTGTTTCAATTTCTGTAGTCCAGGAACTGCATGCTTTGTATTGCCCGACCACATGTACACACACAGAATTAGAAACACATACGCGCAAACATTTATATGGCATACACGCACACATGCTTGCATGAAGCGCCTACCAACAAAGAACTGTCTATACCATGTTTTCAGAAGTTGTGAAAATACTGAGGGTTGTACTGTCCAGACTCCTGTAAAAACGCATCTTGCGATTGTGGGTTTCTTTGTCACGGTTCTCATGCTTCTTCTTCTTCTTCTTCGCTGCTCGTGCATCTGCGTCCTTCTCAACAAGCTTTTCTGCTGTCCCGGCTCGGTTGAGGGCATCAGACAGAGAACCTCCCTGATCGTCCTTTGTCTTCACAGCCTTGGTGCCTTCAGGGGCCGGTTCAGAACCTGAAGGTGCTGCAGCATCATCACCGCCATCAGATTGATCACCAGCATCCTGAGTAGAACCACTCTTCTTCACACCCGGGCGGGTCTGTGGACACGGTGCCGGAGTGGCCTTCTTGGGCTTGGACGGTGCCGCCTTGCTCTTGGCAGCAGAAGGCACAGAAACCTTGGGTACTTTTCGGCTGGGTTGGTCAGCATCTTCTGATGGCTTTCCTTTGTCCTTTGCTGTGTTGTCGACCTCCTGTTCCTGGTCAGTCGGCCTGAACAACCTTCTCCTGGTCAACTTTGGTACTTTTGTCGCATGTGCGGCTTGGCTCGCTGAACTTCGGTCTCCAAAGGTTGCAGTAGTTGAATCTGCTTTTGAACCACTACTTGTTTCTGGCGACGATCCCTTGCTCTTCTTGACCTTGTTTGGCGGTGTCCCTTTCACATAACCTTGTTTCCCATCCTTTCTCACAAGCACCTGGCTGTCCTCGGTTGAGTCAACGGTCCAAGAACCAGAGGTAGATCCTGCACCCATGCCAGGTTGTTCCACCCCAGCGAACAGAGAGGAAAGGGATGGGACATAAGCTGCACAAAATGAGCCTCATGTTTGTTCAATCCAGTGTCTTTAAGCCACCATGCAGTTGTTCTTCATGCATGCGAGTACACGCAGGTAGAAAAGCAGGTAGAAACCGTTTGCCTGATTCTACCGAGATACACACCTATCACATGGCGCTCCCACTGTAAAAAAATGTGACCATTTTTTCATAACAAAGATTGACAGCATCTTGTCTCCATTTATAGAGGGGCTTGTTGGATTCTCATTCCGGTGAATGTGACAAATTGTAGCCCACCTCAAGTGTATGTTGGCGAGACCAGATCAGTAAGAAAACCAAGAAAAGATCCCAGCCACAGCCCTGGCCTCGTGAGAAGCTCCTGCTGGCCCCAGGCTTCGGTGGCGGGGTCTTGGGAGCGCTGGCACTGGTCAGCGCTTTGGCTTTCTCCCATCGCATCTTTGCAGCAGCAAGGGCAGCTGCCACTGCGTCCATAATCCCTCACCTTTGGGTTTGGGCACACCACACCCAGCTCACACTAACTGTCACCACACAGGCTGCTGGTCTGTGCCAAAAAGCGGTTTAATATTCCATATTATTGATTTTCCTTTCCATCGATGCCAATGAGAAAATGGACATGAGCTGCAATGACTGGCGATCCATGGTACAACATTTCACTTGGGGCCCCAAAACGTTCTCAACTCTCCAAATTTCCCCAAACTGGAATTTGATTTCTTGGTGTGGGGAACCACGCTGGAACCACGCTGGAACCACGTCAAAAAATAGCCGTTCCACGTCAAAAAACGGGCGTTCCACGCGGAACCACGCTGTTTCGGATTTTTTTCCTCTTTCCACATGATTTTCAAGTTTACATCCCACATTGCCAGCATTTTGCGGAAATTGCAAACTGTCACAACAGTACGTAGTCATGTAAGCTTGGAGCTACCTCTATCAAATCCATGACTTTTTTGAATCCGTATATACCAGCAGTTTAGTTTTCATGACAGGTCAGGACATGGTGTTTACACTGCGGTTTGGGAGCTCCAAGCGAACTGCATTCTAAATTAATTGGCAAGCTTGCCACAGGTGTCCATCACACATGTGGTTGGGGCCTGACAGTTCACAGTTCCCCCCATACCGGACGGTAGCGTCCAGCTTTGATCTCCTGTTTGAGAAACTCACGGATTGGTTGGAGGTTCGCCATTCTCCAAATTCGGGCATGGGTGGCCTGGACTGGACGAAAGGGAATACAAAGCTAGTATAGGAGGAAGCATAGTGTACCATCCATCATGCATGGGAAGTGTGATACCTTTGCATTTGATTGCCAATGTTAATGGAGCGATAAGTCCATATCATCAATGATTTCCACAACTTCTAGATCCCAGTCACACTGATCTCACAAACGGTTCTCAGGATGGTGGTGCCTGGGAGAGGAGATGCTTGATACTCGGCAGCTCCCTGTTGTTGGTGAAGAGGGAATCTCGTGGCTCAGCCGGGTTCTCTGCCTGAATTGGGAATGGCATGGTCCAGGTGGGGATCAAACATACCTGCGATTCAATTTAAGACTTGTTCCAATGACTTTTCAAATTGACACCTCAAGGCATGTATTTGCAGTCATGAAACCTTGTGCTTGAGATGAAACTTGGCCACCTTTTGTCCATACCCCTTGGGATAGACTTGGGATCGCTTCAAGAGCTTTGTGCCGCACCTTAAATGCATTGGAAATGCGATAGAACATCGGGGGTCACATGGAGTCACCAATACCCAATCCCTATTTGAGCCTGGCGTTCAAAATTGGCATTTGAAAACTCAATCACGCATGTGTCATGTGTACTGAACTAAGCACATGACACTCGAACTCTTCCATCTGAAGATTGGTATTTCTTCACAAGTTGGATTCGTTTCAAAGCCACACGGCGACGCTCCTTCTGGGTGTACTTTTTGTACAACGATTTGATCCAAGGACTCAGAAGCAGGGGCATAACATAGGCAAAGCTCATGACACATGGGGTGGCATGAATGGAAATCAAAAGTCAACAGTTGAAAGAAAAAACTTACAAAACCTTGGAACTCAATTGAATTGTAAATTATGATTTTGACATGGTTGCTAGCGCCAAAAATGCAATGAATAAGTTCAGGCCAGTTCACTTGGCACTATGTCACACAGGTTTGCCTATCCTGCTTGCCTGGATGGAGCGCACAGTTGTGACAGCTGAGGATATGGCATTGTTCCAAAGACCTTCGTGGGCTTGGCCGTGTTCGCTCCAAAGCATGCCATGTGACTCGGCCGGGGCTGGGATTTGGAGGCTGTGATTTCTGCATGGCAAGGGCATGTAATAAAGGTGGCAACTGAATCACACCACAACATGTGTTGTAAGAAATGGTTGAGACCCCCGCAAGTTGCAAAAGTTCCAATGCAGTAGTCCTTTGAGTTGTGTCTCGAAGACTCGGAAGAACTTCATTTTGGGCATCACAGAGCTACGTGGCTGCTCTATGGCCACGTATATACATCTTGCTATTGCCACCCCTACCAGCAGGCAGAAGCGTGCTAGGATCCTTGGCTGACGACAGAAAGCCACCACTAACAGGTTGGGAAGTGATGAATACCACATCTAAATGGCAATGCCATGTTGAGCACTGTATCCTGAGTGTTCAAAATGTCCTTTAATACCATGTAAAGAAGTTACAAAAAATGAAGGGGAAAACCAAAGAATCACAATTCGTCTCTTCCAACCTAGAGTCTCGTTTGCTTTTCGTACCGATTTTTGTTTGGGGTCTCCTTCTGGGCAAGTAGATGAACGCCGGGATGTTCCAGCATTCACCCACACGAAGCTCGAACAGGGAGGTCCTCCATGGAGGAGGCCCCCTTCCTGGACCCGCAGCAGCTTTTGCGTTGCACGCATGAATCCTTCCCTTGGTTGCTGTTGATAAATTTGTTTCGGCAGGCCAGAAAAAGAGTCAATTTCAATCAATTTCATCAAGTTTTTGTCACAGGAGTTTTCTTAGCATGAACAGATATTGAAGATTTGACAAGACACACTGAGAGTAGGTCGTGCATCGCATCTACGCACGTGTCGAACACTTCCCTGGGTGAGACATTTGGTTTCAAAATGCCATTCCAAACATGATTTCTTTAACGTAAAATATGCTATTGTTCGTCGTTTTGATGGTCAAAAATTACATTTTGATTCCTACCATGGGTCCATTTCTCTTTGAAGCCATCAAGGCAATGGCAACTATGTGGATGTCCTGGCAATTGAATCTGGGGCACTGACCCTGCATGGCCAGCTTGACCTCAGTGATGAATCTTGGCTGGACCCATGCTTTAGGTTGTTTGTTGATCCCCCACCTGACTGGTCACCCGGATGAATTTTGTTGGAACACAAGTTCAAACGAGAAAAACAGATTTGGCCTATCATACATTGAGGCCTCCGCAAAACCCTCGGTGAACCGAACGTTCACCACAGAACGCGTCCATGACGGTTGACACCTAGGATCCAAAGAATGGATTTGTCCATCCAACTAATTAATACTTTTAATGGATCAAAGCTGCAAGTGTGATTTGCGCTTGCAGGTGAATTGTTTTTTTCTGGCAATCATCTTTGAAAAACCATTGCGCCCACAGAGTTCCGGGATCCCAACGCGTTGGGCAGCATCACCAAGCGGATCCGTATTTTGGGCTACATAATCCGTCACGTGCAACCTTGGTGTCCCGCAGATGCCCACACGCTAGGAACATAATCTTCATGATTCACATCATGTACCAGATGACATGTGATAGCTGCCATTGAGATAAACCAAGGAACATGAGAACCGGGATGCCCAGAAAAAGAAGCATGCGTGCAGCGTTGGTGGACATGCACAGCGGTGACTTTCGCCACTCATCCCTCCCACCACGCACCATAGCTCAGTGAAATCAATACTTCAAGAATGGAGGAAACAGTAGAAATGATATCAGGCCTGAGCAAAAATATCTGAGGATTGGACCCAGCATAGCAATATAACATGTCAGCCCACTGTGTGTGCGTGCGTGTGGGTGCTAATTTTGTTTTGCCTGTTGCGCCTGCAGACTTTAGAATGATTGAACCGTGGCAAGCCCAAGCTTGACTCCACGACATGTTCACAGCATAAACTTGTCCAGCAAAATGATTTTTTGTCGATCCCCATCGATTGTTCAGTCGACTCTGGTCCAGCGAGAAACCGCGCACACCCTGCAACTGGTTCCTAATGCAGCGTGAGAAAGGTCTCTAGCATACGTTGTTGGTCGAACAGTCTAGCCACCTTGGTCGTTGAACCACTCAGCTGGAGCATTCCTTCAAAAATTGCTATCCTCACTCTTCCGAGGATATAGGAGAAAATAGGAGAAGTTATACAAACATGTCATGAAGGAAATTCGATTGGACAAGTTGCGCTACATGCTCTACTGGACTGACACTGACACCATGGTTTTTGAGTGGGGAGAAGCAACATAGACTTGGAATGGCTCCCTCAAAAAAAGATTATGTGGCCCAGTTGATCACAGCGACGTTGAACTAACTGGCTTGTATCAGTCACCAGATTCTTCCTCAGATTCCAGCTCGCGCCACCCTGCAGCAAGGAGCGCAACATCCCACCTCGGATCGGAAACAACCACTTGGGTGCCCTGGCATAAATGGGATATAGTGTGTTTCGAGATGGGGGATGGGAGGCAGGGTTAATACCTTCAACGCTTCCATCATGTGTAAATGAACATCCTACCCAGTTTTTGAACTCATTCTTGAAATCCGTGGTTGGTTTGGTTTCCTTGCAGAGCTGGGATTCAAACGCAGTATCTGGAGTTGAGAAACGATTCCAAGAAATGGTGCATCCTTTCTTTCGGTTGACCTGATGCAGAGCCCAAGAAAAACCATGCATCAATAGGATCTGATGCATGTGTGAATTCAATAGAATGTTACTTGATGCATGCCAGGTGGGCGCAATCTTGTACAGCATTTTCCCAAGGCTTTACTTTAGTATGGTTTTTTCATGCCTGATAGCAATTTTCTGCCATACAATACAATCTGAGGCACCCTGCCTTCAGATCGGGAAATTCTTCAAGTTCGCCATTCAACTTGCCAATGAAATCAGTCTCCACAGGGGAAACATAGAAGCTTCCTGCCAGAAACCTTGGCAACACAACATAGCTGGAACCTTTTGGGACAAATGTTTGGATGGATAAGTTTCCACTCATGGGACCAGAGCCAGTCATGGCGCAAAGGACTAGAAACTACATGCTGCATATATACCTGTGAGCGCTCAAGTCTGCATCAAGCTGTTGGCCTGAGGAAAAAACGAAATCCCGATCGTGCTCAACTTGTAAGAGCTGGCTTCTTGGATTTCAGGCGAGGCTTGCACGGTCAAAGTCCTTGACTATCGGATTGATGGGAAGCAGTTGCAACTCTGCACAATCATGTGGACACGATCATGCATGCACCGGCGCATTTTTTGACATCATCACAAGGCAGCATGGAAACTTATATATGCATGACATGCATGCATGCATGTGTCCTGTGCATGAAAAAACGTGTTTCATGGCAGACATTCTACTTCCATATTCAAACAGGTGAAGAAAATCATTGAAACGTGGCCATGCTGAAGAGAAATGGGCCACACTTCACAAAACAATGGGCCCTCATCGGTCTGAGGATTTGGCTTGCGCGTCTCCCAGTTTGCTGGCAGATGCAGCTCTGGAAGAGGCAGCACGGCTTTGAACTTCTTGATCGCATCAGAGGTGTCGGTGCCATCCCCTTCCTCCTGCCAACAGAACACATTGAGAATAAAAAAAACATTCTGAAAGGTGGGGACCTAAATTTGGATGAGTTTTACCAAAGGGAGAACTTAACAAAGTCGAATCGAGGTATGTGTGACGAGATTTGAAAGGATATAATTATGATATTACTGCGTAGCTTGATAGCAAGACAGCCCTTTTCATATCATATCTCTGTGCCTCTTTCTTTATCGCTCTTTTGGACATTCTATCATCACACACACCTTTCAGTGTCATACCATGGTCAAAATCTTTTGATCACTTTGCACTCTGGCTGTTATCATGATGAACTTTCAGCGCGCACATGCATGATATACATGGTAATATAATGTAATGTGCACATGCATCCACAAGCGCAAAACATACTGCTTCAGTTCCTCCAGTGTACGCTTTGAAGGCTTCTTCTTTGCGGCTGCGTTCTTACTTTTCGGGCTTGCTTTCTTGGGAGCCTTGATGGACGGCTTACTGGTCTTGGCATTCTTGGTATCCTTTTTCTTCGAAGCAGGGGCAGGCTTGGGGGATGCCAACGGACTCTTTCCCTGGGTTTTCTTTTTTTTGGGCGGAACCTCAGGAACATCAACTTGGTCAGGCTCGTCAGAATCTGGCTGGGTTGCGGGGATGTCATCCTCACACTCATCACCAGAAGGTTCTGTTTTCTTGGAGCTCTGTGGGGCCGCAGCATCAGTTTTGATCGCAGCTGCAGGTCGCTTCAGCCCTCGACCCCTACCACGCCCTTTGCCTTTTCCCTTTGTCCCACCCTCATTGGCCTCGATCTCTTCCTTCAATTTTCTGTCCCGGTCCTCCTCTTCGTCTTCATCCCCATCGCCGGCCAAAGACGCTCTGACAGACTGTCGCACCTTCCTTTGCGCCTAGATGGGCTGAAGGGAATCAGCTGGAGGGGTCTGTTTTTTTTCTCGAAGAATTAGTTGACTATGTCGGATATTGAATTTGTTCATTAAATTCAGCATGTCGAGACAGGTTTCGAAAAGAGTCGCAAAACCAACAGCCCCAAGCAGGCCTTCAACAAGTCTGCTTGGGAATCAGACTCCAAGCTGGCGCAAACTTTCTCTGCTTGATCCAAGCTTGTCTGGGGAGGAAGGCTAGGCAACTGCGTCAGAGCTTTGGTGTCCTGCCCATCGATGGTGTGCATGCATGCATGCACATTTTGCGAGACTTGTGTTCTCTCATGGGCTAAAAAACCCATCCCTCATGCTTAGGATTAAAAATGTAAACCAAAGTAAATCTGAAAGTGGGACTTTGGGCAATGGCGAACTTCGGGCCAACACAATTTCCTGCCACCTGAAAAATGCCTCTAATGAGAGTTAAAGGTCTAAGACAAGAAGCCTGGAACAACGGACACATGCATGCTTGCACTTTCGAGACCCATGCGTAACACAAACACGAAAAGCGGCATTAACAGAATTGTTGGGTCCTTGTGTGTTCCCTTGGAAGTTTGTCCGTCACCCTCACCATCACCATCACTTGCGACCTCCTCAGCCTCATCGTCCGGCTGGGGCGCAGCAAGTTCTGTGGCCTCGGCCTTGCTGCGTGCAGCCTGCTTCTTGGGAACTTTGGGAGGGGTCTTTGCTGCCGCTGCTTCTTTGCTCTGTGCGGGGGTCATAGCATCATTGTCATCATCATCTCCTACATCAGCATAATTGTTGGAGTCCTCATGATCGACCACAGCCTCCACAACCTCATCATGTTCTCGCTCCTCTTCTTCCCCCCCCTCAGCCTGGGATCCGTTGATGATAAAATCAAACATCTCCTCAGCCTCTAGTTCTTCTTCGTCAAGCATGTGGTCCAAAATTTGTTGGTGGTGATCATCGGGCATTGGCAGCGTGTCAGCCGTGTCACCAGCCGAACCTGTAGCGCTTTCAGCTTCCTTCTTCTCAGCCTGTCGAGGGTTACATCAGTTTATTGTGCATAATCCTCACTTTCCAAATATAAACCGAAGATTTGTAATGTGTAGCCTGAGCCTTGGAACTAAAACGAAATAAATTACATGTTTTTTTGACCCCATTTTGTCCAGTACTTGACTCACTGATATCACACTGCCAATTACACGCGTGTACACACAGGCACACACACACACGAAAGTGACCATCCGACCACAACACTTGTCACGTACAGAATGGAGAAAGGCACCCAAGTCTTTTTGCAATGCCTACTAAGATACTAAGGTATTGTTCCTGCAATTTGCAATTGCAATTCCGCACTTTGATTGTGGGCGATGACTACACGTGTGGAGCCTCTCGAGCAGCAGCGGCGTTCTTCCCCCTTGTAGGTTTCTTCTTGCCATTCTCAAGGAGACCATGATCCTGCACAAATAACTATCTGATATAATATACATACCAGCCAGGTTTTTTTTAGGTGTCCAGGTGTGAGACTCTACTGCATGAATCAAAGGATATCCAGTTCGAACCTGTTGGCATGCATCCCAACACAACAGTAATGAAATGAGAATGGGACCCATAACCAGGAAAGAAGCCAGGCATATTTTTTGTCACAGCTGTCTAAAAACCACATGTATCTGACAAAATTGCCTCCAAGCGAGCTCGTGCAACTTGCTTCAAAGTCTCCATGCGCTCTCTTCCTTTCCTGGTGATGGTTGACAGTGCTAAAGATGGGATACGTCAAAATAAAGGCAGTTACAGCAACTTGATGTCAGATCGAAGAGAAAATCTGATACCCAAGAAGAGAATAGTATAATTTTCACTCTGAAATTAGGTAATATAGATCAGGAAAAGTCCTAGACGTCACCAACTCTATATATTTTTTTCTGGCCACTCCTGCACGCTTGGTTGCGCTGATTCCGGTTGAGGATGTAAGCCCCAAGGGCTCGATGCAAGCCTGCTTCTGTGCGTGCCCAGGCCTGGGCAATGGTTGCAAGAAGAGCTTGACAAGTTGCCGAGATGATCTGATGCGCATGACTGTCCAATCCATCCCCCTATAAGAAAGATAAAGATTACTTGTGAACATTGTGCATCGGAGTTGGATCTCGAATTTATTCAAAAGCCCTAAAAGCTGTATCAAATTTAGAAAGTTTGTTTAAGGGGGATGGAGCTGCGATAGTTGAGCCCCTCGCGCGGTGCTGGCCCCGGGTCTTGAAATGATCGTTCAACCGGTACTCCAAGGACAATCCAAAGAGGCATTCCTTCACAAGCCAAAGCGATTTTGGGAATCATTGATGTGTTCTGGTTGGATTAAGTAGTGCATTTTTTTATGGGAGCCATTAATCTGTGAATCATCTAATGGATTGAATAAAATCTGCATGCATGTGCATTCAGTTGTCCTCCACTTCTATCTGCGGAGGGATGCAGTGCGCAAAGGAAGCGATGAAACCCAGGGTGAAATGGAAATTGGCTTCCAGTTCCACCTAGCCGGCAGAAGACCCATGCCCAGATCGCAGAAGAGGCAAGCTGGTCTTTGGAGATAATATGATCCAACAATTTTTTTATCCATGCAAAGAGTTCTCACACTTTTGCACACTAGGCATACTTATGTAAACAACATATTCAATATAAGACATTGTAGTAAATAAAAAAGGTGATCTTAGATCTTCAAAACATTTGCACCATATATGGTGTGTGTGTATGTGTGTTGGACGAATAAGATCGGCTTGCCTCGTCCTCGCCGATCTTGCCAGCGTTGATGTCGACGAAGCTAAACACCTGTGCAAGCAATTTATGGCGAATGAATCGCCAACAAATGACACTCCTAGTCTTGAGCTGCTGACCTCAAAACAAAATATGTTATTCTTCCAAGACAGCCATCAGGGCCATCAGATTGGAAACCTTTTGTTTATTGTATGGCACTATGGGCCAGCATTAGTCCACACACACACAAAAAAACTTCCCATCCCCCGGGGCCTTAGATCTCCGGTGTGGATTCTCCTTCAGCTCCTTTCTGCGCTGTTTGAGATTCTCTGGTGTGACGAAGTCGGCGTAGAAGACCTGAACATGATCAGGCTTACAAGGGTCATGAGGCCAATCAGTCTGCAGTGGTTGGGAATCCCTCGCTGCTACTTCTAAAATATGAACCGGAAAGTTTTACTAAACTACATTTTTTAAATGGAACGTTGAATCCAAATAGTTCTTCATGAATTTCCCTTTGTGGCCTTCAACTCCTTCATTCGATCAGGGTCCATCCGGGCTTTGCGGCCCAAATATTTGGAAGCTGACATATTCCCAGTTCAGCCCCTGTTCCCCTTGCGCTGGTACTAGGCTGAGCCCAAATAGGCCTTATCCAATCAAATGCATGACATTGCCATTGTGCAACTGGTTTAGAAAGGCAAGATGGCAACATATGTCAATGAAACGATGCTTGCCAGATGTGACATGCGCAAGGCAAGGGAGGGGGCACCAGATTGCTCGCAATCCCTGCCCTGCACTTCATCACCATGTCCTTCAGACATGGTGTCCTCTTCCGAGTCTTGGTGACCTTGTAGCGCCGCAGACAAAAAGAACTACATGAGTGTGAGGTCAGGGCGGGGAAAATCAAATAACACATATTGTCAGGATTGACGAAAGAAATTTCTGACTATTGTGAAGTCCGACTGCCCCCCAGTGTATCCAACTAGCCAATCAATCAAATGCAGCTGAAAGGCCCAGAAGCACAGCTCTTTTCATGGCGCAGCTTTGTGTTTGTAACCTGGGGCAGGGTGCCGAGTGAGCAACCTTCTTAGTAAGATAAGATGCGTATGGAAGCACTTTAGTACAATGGTAGCCATGAAAAAAGTTATTTTGAACTCTTGGTATTGCAGTGCAAAGGCATGTAAACCCAAACATGTCTCTTCCAGCCACGAAGCTGCAATGCCAATCGTTCAAGGCACCCAAGCAGTAGCAATAGCAGTACAGTTTTCCTATCCTGGGCAATAAGGGCTGGGCCAAGAATGAATGAAGTCTGGGCCATGGAAGTATTTCCTAACACGACGTATGAATTTCAATTTTGAAATCGTGAAAGTGCAAGATATTTCTGTTTGGGCAAGTTAAGTCCAAGGATCCATTGATAAGGCAAGAACCCTTCAATCCAGTGCCATGGCTGAGCGAGGCAAGATGAGTGATAAAACCATTGAAGTATGGGATCACTTTGAGGGACCATGGGGTATTCAAGAATCATGTGATATTTTATCCAACTTAGTAGATATACAATCAGCAAGGCTCTGAATTTGATAAAACAGCTGCGGACCTTAGTTGTCACAGGCAATGGCACCGCTGAACCCACTGGAGTCCCCTAAAGTTACAAACAATGGTCGTTAGTAAAGGCTATTTAAAAAATAGCCTTAGACTTATAGGGTATATATATATAGTATACATATAGTATACATATTATGGCCATGTATATTACAATTATAGATATAGAACAATGACTCAGACATCCCTAGATCGGGTCCTCCGCGGCCCAGATCAAACTCTTGCAGATTGCGAGGAATGTGACCTATGGCGAAGAAAAAAAAATGCGAGCGTTGACTGCTAGCAATTGAGGAATCCAACTCGGCGATGATCTTTTGGAATAATTGAAGAATTGATATGTGATTCCTTACTTCTAATATGGAATAGATATGAATAGATCATACTTCTTGGAATTACTGCAACTAGATATATGATTACGAATACTATGGGGAATGATATATGTTGGAATCCTTACTTCTTGAATCTCCTTGATATGTGTTTTTTGTCTGAGTATGTGCAGCATAGAAATGGCGTATCTCATCGTATCTCCATTGCTCTGGAGTGATGCAGTTTGTTCTCTGCCACCTATTGTATGTTGGAAAATGAAACCGACCTTGCAACGGCCTCCCCATAAATGATAGGGAAACTCATTTCCCCTCAAAAAAATGTCAACCATCTCCCCAGTCACTAACATAGACCCTGCCAGATGTGGAGCTGGAATACTACTTTCCTCTAAAAATGGTGGATTATTTTGGGGATGGTACCAGTCAAAAAGGTCGACCTCCTCCACCGTATCCCTGTTGATTTTAGGGTCTCAGCCATTGTTTGGATACAGCAACCTGCTAGAAATTCCTATGTGCCCAGAAAAAAAGCCGCAGAATTCTCCCAACATTCGCCCAGCACCACCGAGGATCACCGGTTTGTGCCTCACCGAGCACTTTGCCAAGCGCCAGATGTCGCCCGAGACGATGATGGCGGTGCGGTTTTTCAGGGGATTTGCCATGAGATAACCAAGAAGAGTTGGGATTTTGGCGGCATCAATTGATCCATGTTGTATCCTATATACCCTCTGGTTATTTAACATAGCCATGGAAAATGGCCCATTTATAGATGGTTTACCTGGGACCTGGGTTTACCTATTAAAAATGGCGATTTTCCATGGCTATGTTAGTCATAACCAGAGGGTATATTTACACATGTTTTGTGTATATCTCCAGCATTTCTGGACAAATGGAACTGCCAAATCATCCAACAAAAATCTTTGCTGCTAGAAATTCAGATTTAGATCCCGTTGGTTAATGCGAGCATCTCCAGCTTTCCACCCTACATTTGGGAGGTTTTCACCATGGAAAAAATGTGACCATTTCCTGCAGATGTTCCCTTAAACCAATCCAGATTCGGTACGGCTCGGCGGTTTTTTTTTGCGGTTCGCCAGATCTTGAGCCATCGCATGGCACTTCACGTGGCGGCCAGTCAGGTTGGGACATCATGCTGCATGGGGTGCAGTTGAGCTTACTTTTATGGGTATAATAATGGCATATAATGGGATATAGCAACAAGGCTGGTCAAATGATTCATGTTCCCCAACGTAATGTCGTGATATCCACGATTCATGAGTCATGGGGATTTGCATAGAAATGCTGGGATGTATATAATGGGATGTAAGTAACAGCAAGGCTGGTCATTGCTGGGAAATTTAGTGAATGATAGCTATTGAAAAACATGCACATTTTCGATGATTTGCCTATTCAAAAGCAAAGTGATCTTCCATAGCTATGTCAGTTTACTGGAGTGTAAGCAGGAATTTACTCCATCTTTTTGGGGGCTGTAAACCGTCCATGGGTAGGTTGATATGATTCAACAACGGGGAAATTGCTTTTCTGCATGAGATACCCTCTGGTAAACTAACATAGCTATGGAAAATCATCATCTTTAATAGGTACATCAACTATTTCTATGGGCCATTTTCAATAGCAAACTGTTAAATTACCAGAGGGTAAACACGCAATTTCGTGGTTTACCATCCTGTTCCGTAGTAAATGGCACGTGGTCCGGATCAATCCCGACTTCCAGACACACCCATGTAGATCTGCCTGGTGGCATCAGCTGAGTCATGACGGCAGCTACAACTGCCACAGTCATGCACCTATTCCTTGGAGGCACATCAAAGTAGCCCTTCAGTAACAATCTGGTTGGTGGTTTGGCACATTTTTTATTTTCCATAATAAATGGGATAATCTTCCCCATTGACTAATATTTTTCAGAGGGGTTGAAACCACCAACCAGCAATAATTTGTGATTTTCAAGATGGACAAGTGACAAGGATAATGACAAGGGACAAGAGAAAGATGTATCTAAGCAACAAGCAGTAGGATTTCAGTGTCACTATCGAGTCGATTGTTAAATTCATCTACATCTTACCCCCAAATCCCATTGTTTTGTTCCTATCTTGAATGTTCAATCTTAAATAATGTGGCAACCCCAATTTCATAAACCATCCCCAAGTCATCAGCAATCTCAAAACAGGGTGGTAGAACCCAAAACCGGTTCCAATCCCCAATGGTCGGTTTATGGCATTGCGGCATTGGGTGAATTCCACATGATATTCACCAACTATCTGGGCAAATTATAACGACCTCACTGCGACCGAACCCTGGGAATCATGGCTAATAAGGGAAATCATCCCCAAATGGCCTTAATTCAGGTTAGTGAAATATTACAATTTACCCGGAACTATGATTCCATAACTGGTTGGTGGTTGGGAACATGAATGGATGAGTTTTCCATGTATTGATTATATATTGGGAATTTTGCAACTGATCCCAATTGACGAACTCCATCATTTTTCAGAGGGGTAGGGCTCAACCACCAAGCAGATCATAATTCCATGATTATCCCTATGAAACATTTATTAGACCATCGTAAAATGCCATAGTAACTGGTCATTGCTGGTCATTGCTGGTCATTGAACGGTTCCCAGGACTGGAGTCTGGTTCCGATGATGCGACCCCCACTGGAGCTGCAGGCGAATTTGTCGTCGTTTCGCAGCGGTGATGGGGTAATTTTTGTGGCTAAGGTTAGTGAAGTTGATATATATTATATTATGATAATTATGAATGTATTATAATTATGTTATATTATATTATGGTAATATAACATAATTATGATATATTGGATCCGGCATCCCTAAATTTACCCTTTACCCTGTGGTAAAGTAACGTAGCGAACTGGAAAATCACCATCTTTTTCATGGCTAAATCAACTATTTCGAAATGGCCATTTTCAATGTCGCAAACTGTGAATGTTTACCAGAGGCTAATCCAATTTTGGGGATGGTGGTAATTATATCAATCCATAGGAATCAGTTGTTGGCTGATGTATGCTGTTGTTGATGATTCATCATCAACCGATGGGTATTCAATTTTTGGATTTTTCAGTTCTTAAGCCATATTAAGCCTACTAAGCTACCAGAATTTGTTGTGGTTAGCAACATTAACAACATTTCATGATCCATTGGCGATGAAGAAATATTGCGGATTGAGAATGGCGACGAAGATTTGACGATTCATCCGAGAACTGGGCCTTGAATGGCCCGTGTTGAAGTTGAATGGCTTATGGTATGCCACCATGGGGATCAACAGCTAATGCATGCCCTCCGGTAAAGCCACAGTTTGCTGTGGAAAATGGATGAACATGGTGCATATATGTAATATAATTTAATATAGTATAATATAATATAATATATTATATAATAATATAATATATTACAATATAATATAATATATTATAATATAATATAATATTATATTATATAATATAATATTATATTATATAATGCAAAATATTTAATATGATGTAATATTTAATATTTAATTTAATAAAATATATAATATAATATAGTGTAATATGATATAATATGTTATAATGAATCATAAAATATAACATAATATAATACAATTATAATATATATATAATATAATATAATAAAATATAATATAATACAAAATAATATAATATAAGGTAATATAATACAATAAAATATAATAAAATATAATATAATATAATAAAATATAATGTAATATAATATAATATAATATAAGGTAATATAATACAATAAAATATAATATAATATAAGATAATAAAATAAAATATGATATAATATAATATAATATAATTAATATAATATAAAATTTAATTTAATATAATATATATATATATATACATACTTCTACATTATTTACCAAGCCAAATGGCGATGTTCAGTAGTGATGTTGGTTTACCAGAGGGTAAAAATTGCGGGATACCAACCTTTACCAGTCCCAGTCTTTTTTCATGGGCGCCCTAGGGCTGGGCTCAGCCATGATCTGGTTGCGATTCATGGCCCGGCTGTGTGCCATCGTCAAAGCTACATTTTCCTAGGGATCCTAGGCATCATCCATCACCATCCACTTTATGAAGCCTTCAGGATTCGGACGTCATGGCATCATGGGATGATGATGATGATGATGCCACACGAATCCCATGACACACGTGGAAAGTCACATTGAAGATGCGCTGCGAAGCACAACAAGTTTCAGGTCTACTGCCAGTACTTGCTGATGGAAGCGGGGCTTGAGGCAGATCTGGGCTCGAAAGTTTCGGAGCAGGAGAGCCAACAGAGGACTTGCTAGACTTTGTGGGGTACCTCCAGCGGTGTCATCAGGATGACTTCTTGGAGGCCAGCGGTCAGTGGCAGTGGCAGCCGCAGCGGGCCGCGCATATCATGTCAATGATGTGGAATGTGAATGTAAACATATGATAATGGTAATGTGAGAATGATCTGTTAATCTGATGACTCACTGCGATGATGATGATGATTATGATGATGATGATGATGATGATGATTACGATGATTACGATGATTACGATGATTACGATGATTGTGATTTGTAAATGTGTGATGATGATGGTGGTGCTGATGATGCCGATGATGCTGATGATGATGATTATTATTATGATGAATATGATGATTATGATGATTTGTGAATTTGTGAATTTGTGATGATGATGGTTGTGGTGGTGATTGATGATGATGATGATGAATATGATGAATATGATAATTATGATGATTATGATGATTTGTGAATTTGTGAATTTGTGATGATGATGGTGGTGGTGGTGATGATGATGATGATGATGATGATGCCACATGAATCGCAATTATTGGGAATAACTGAGGAAAAACAGAAATAACCACCAGAAATGGTGATTTAACATGATATAACCATCAAAATGCGTTAAATGCGTGATGCACAAATTGAAATATGCGATTGAACCCCAAAAAAACATGAATTTTCATGACCCTTTTCGAAAGATGGGTCCCTACCACTTACGCCCTAGGAGATGGGTGTCAGCGCGTGCGGAGGCCTAATCCGAATCGGCGATCTAAGGCGTGGCGAGGAAAGGCTTAGGATTGGAGGATCATCCAACCCACTAAGCATACTGAATGGGAGGCCTCTGAATGGGATACGCTCTGGTAAACTAACGTAGCGAACTGAAAATCCACCATTATTTTCATGGGTAAATCATGGTAAATCAACTATTTCTATGGCAATTTTCAATAGCGATGTTAAATTACCGGAGGGTAATTAAGATAATAAGGCCTCTGACATTAGGCTTATAAAAATCATCCATAGATGGGGGTCCTCCAAGTGGCGAATCACCCCAGCCATCAGTGTCAGTATGGATCAGGTTCGAATGTCCATGAAATTCTTGGGAAAACCCCCAAAGATCATCAAAGACGGGTGGCCATACACATAATCTGATCATAACACACAGACAATATAATTGTAAGTTAATCATGCAAAGTCTTAGACAGTCGTAAAAAAACATGTTACAACAACACGATGATTTAACGATTGTTTTCTGTTCTGTGTAAGAGAATGTGGGGCCGGGCAAAGAATCATAAAGACATCATGAGCATATTCGCATTTTAAATTGGTCATTGAACAACCATCTCAAAGTCATATTGAAATAGTGTAAACATAAATCAGTTTTTCCAAATTTGCAAGCCAAGAAATGGTTTCATATGATTCATATGTTTCTTTCTAAAAGAAACCCCAAAGGAAAATACGTAGTGAAACGGCATTTAGGCTGACATGCAAAGCTACAAAGCCAGGTCTGAACCGCCAAAGTCCAGGAATTATTCCGCAGGATGTGCTCCATGTCTGCGCCGAGGCTGATGCTTTTCATGGGGAGATTCCAGGTGCAAAACCTGCTGAGGCATTGTCTGCCGAAGCATATGCAATGCCGCCAGCGTAGCATGTCAAGCCTGGTCTTAAGATGGCGTTCGGTGGACCTCTGAAGGTCAGGAATTGGCCACCGGACAAATCTGAGATACTTTTTGCTGGTCCTCATCGAGCTCCATGTTTTCCACCGATGAGGCTTTTGGATCTACGAGAGGAAGGATATTATCGACTTGATGGAGACTGGAGAAAACTTCACGCTCATTCCAGGACTTTCAGGGCATTTCAGGTTTATCTTTGGCGATATTTAGTGGGCAATGTTGCCCGTAGCCAGGCATGCATAAGACTATGTCCAAACATGCTTGTCTCACCTTGCTTGCTGCATATTTGAGCCCAAGTGGGCATTACATTATATTATATAATCATAACATACCATTACTAATTCATTACATTGCGCTACGTTACACTACATTGTATTGCATTGCGTTGCATTGTGTTGTAGCCCATGACTTGACATACATTACAATATTGCAATGCCTTACCTGCAAAAAAAACTACGCGGGAGTATCTCTCATTCGCCATATGACAGGCATATCGATCTCAAATACCAGTGCCAAACAGTAGCATTTCACCTCAGCCATTGAGCCATTGCTCAGGTTGGACGTAGCGCAATACAGCGCGTATTATGCCTTCCTGAAGCACAGACGCTTGCCCTTCGGGTGCCTTCTCCGTTGTCCAAAGATCATTTGGCTGGCAATTTCTATGGAGAAACTGATGATGTTTTCCATGGGGTTTTGGAGGTACCCTTTTTCAGACGATTTGGGATGATGATGAAGCAACAAGCAGAACATTGTTGCTGAAGACCCTCTTATTGTGGTTGTTAGACATTTGTTTTTGTGGGTTGA
The DNA here is from genome assembly GCA_947184155.2 of Cladocopium goreaui. Lineage (NCBI taxonomy): Eukaryota > Dinophyceae > Suessiales > Symbiodiniaceae > Cladocopium > Cladocopium goreaui. The sequence continues at coordinate 359,572 of CAMXCT020004469.1, forward strand.
TACCGTTGAAACCTGTTTTTTTTTGCTTTGGCCGCCAGGGCTGTTGGTTACCGTCAACTGAATCACTTGACATTTAGTTTGCTGGTTAATATCCCAGGGTTTGTTGGAGCTTAGAGCTGTATATCCCACCATGAAAACATACTTCCCGCAGCATGGGTGGTTGTTGCTTGTCTATAAAAAAATATATGGGGAGCTTGGAATCACAACTATAATGACCATTAAAGTCGAATAACATTTCTTTTTGAGTATTTGTTCCAAATCAATGGTACATCAATTTTGAAACCTGTTCCCAGTATTAGCGCTTTATCATAATTATGATGTGCCACTTCATCCTCCATTAATTTTCCATTTTTTTCAATAGTCATTTGGCGTAATATCAGAATCAATGGTACATAATCATTTGAATTATATCTGGTTGGTGGTTTGGAACATTTTTTATTTTTCCATATTGGGAATGTCATCATCTCAACTGACTTTCATATTTTTCAGAGGAGTTGAAACCACCAACCAGTATATTATTTGATGGATTTTGCTGGTTGAATTCCTTTCTTGGTAAAACACAATATTGTCGGTGAAATCCCATGTTGAAACAGTACATCACCGGTGAAAAACTTCATTCTAGACCCCAGCATATCCCGAGGAAAAACCGAGTTTGAACGTCAGTAATATCGCGTATCTGAATAGATTATAACGACCTCACTGCGCTCTGGCATAATGCTTTGTATAGGGAGTATACATATATATATATTTATATTATGTAATAATAATAGAATTAAAATAGTAATAATAATAACAATAATAGTATTAAAAATAAAATACTATATAATAAAATGATAACAATAATAGCAATAATACTAATATTGGTAATATATTTCTACATATAATCATCCCAACAACACATTGTTTCAGCTTCATCCGCCAGGGACTTAAGACCCTTGATGCCCATCATCGCCATGGTCTGGGGCAACCGTGCACGTGATGCGTTGTGCGGGCACCTGGGCACCATGCGTTGCAGCATGGCACAACGGTTGGTTAAGAACGGGATTCTTGTATTACGGTGCGAAACGGCGAAACATGTAGAGACACGTCGAAAAAAATAATGAAAACAAAAAAGTCAGTGAAGCACAACTATCTTACAAACAATTAACATGTTGATAATTACATGGAAAACCCACTGTGTGTAGATCATTGCCATGGGGCACTATTGGTTGATATTTGATATGGTCAATTTTGCTTCCATGACACTCATGAGCATGCTTCAGGATTTATTTGAGTTTTCTCCAGGCAGAAGTTCACCTATTGCGTTCAACAGACGCATCATGGCTGCTGTTTTTTGCTGTTCCTCAGGTGCCGTTGCATGACTCATTTTGAGGTGGTAGCTGGATCCAGGTTGAAGGATTGGCCAGGACAGAAGCCTAGCAGAGAGCCAAGCTTGGAAGTGCATTTGGCTCGGAGGCAGGCTAATATTAAGGAGCATCTTTCAGAAGCAGCAGCAACGCATAGCAAGCCACTGCTTGGAGTTGGTTTAAAGGTGGAATTGTTTTAAGGTAGCTAATTCAAGGTACCAATGCATTCAAAGTACCATAAGGTACCTATCGTAGCTCGGTAGAGCATGGTAAACCATGTGGTGCCCCACACCCTTATGGGTGATTGCATGGAGATCTGTAAGCTCTGTAAATTGCATATTTCACACTTGCTTCCGTAGCTCATTCATGCTCATTCAATGTGTCTTGATATCGAGCCCTTTGGCTAAGCCATGAGTGCAACTTCCGCTGTGGACGACTTGCAGCGTTACTTCGAATCTTTGTACCGAGAGGGTGGGGAGTTCCAAAGTGAAGAGTACGAGGACAGCAAGGATTTGGACCATTCCTGGAAGCATCTTCGAACAGGCATCGTTGTATGGAAAGATGCCATTGATTTGTCAGGGGGGCCAGGTGCCAAGGCATTCTCACTTCATGGTGAAGAGTATGTGAAAAGGGTGTATCCACCACGTGCATCCTTCTGCATTCCTTTGCTGATCGACCCGGAGAATGCCTACGACATTTCAGTGAGGCCAATGCCTGAGATGCAGGCAGCGGGAAAGCCACCGCGCATGAATCTCGGTGACAAGCTGTTGAATGAGCCAGGGCAGCCAGAGCGCCGCTGTGTGGTTTTCCAGAATGCTCGAGCTCGCCTGTCAGATGCTCTCCGAGCACGCGAAGCAGCTGCTCAGAGTCCTGGTCTCAAGACTGCGAAAGAGCGTTTGGGGCATGCTCTGTGGAAGCGAGGCTACTTCCCGCCTCGGTGCCGAGCATCCTGACGCATTGCTATCAGTCAACCATCTGGCAGGTTGCCTGCAAGCCATGGGCCTGCTGAAAGATGCGGAACCGCTCCGCACCCTCGGTGCCGAGCATCCTAGGACAGTGGTCTCAGTCAGCAATCTGGCACGTTGCCTCAAAGTCATGGGCCAGCTGAAAGATGCACTGAGGGTGCGCTCACGGGCCTCCAAAGCTCTCCTGTAGAGCGGTTCTTCATCTTTTGGCTGGCCGAACCGCTCTACAGGAGAGCTTTGGAGGGTCAGGAGCGCACCCTCGGTGCCGAGCATCCTGACACATTGGTCTCAGTCAACGATCTGGCACGTTGCT
>CAMXCT020004469.1:364695-369695 GCA_947184155.2 Cladocopium goreaui
TTGATTTTATATGTACATTTGATAGATATGTGTATATACACATTTATATATTATACAAAAGTGTATATATATATATATTACACGCTATAAAATTAACATATGAATACGGGCAATAGTATGGGGTCAAAAGTTCCGGTTCGATCTTTGATGCCAAATTCGTTTTTAATAATCGGCCATCCAACTTTGGAATAACTACAGTAGTTTTGACCCATACTCACCTGGCAAGATGAACTACAAAACTAGGATTTTGTTTTCCTTTTCTTGGTTGATGTTGCAGCAAATATACCAATTGTTGAATAAACATTTACAATACACGTTACATATACATAACTATCGATATTTTCGCATAGGATATAGTCTCCATGTATGTATTTATATTTATGCTGCATTTATGCTGATATATTTGGCTATGTATATTATACATAATAATAAAGTCTTTGAACCAATAATTGTTTGATGGTGGCAATACCGGTTGTTCAGTGCTTCAGGTCGACTGGAAGAAATGGCTGGAGGCAAGGGACTTGGTGAGAGAGCAGTAGGTGCAAATCGTTGGTAGCTGTCGAGCAGCCTTAGGGGCTGGGGGTGCAGGCCAGGGGTGATTGACCCATGAAATCATCTGTGTTTATCCATATTTCCATGATGTTTTTCATGATATGTTCATGACATCCCCATGATATCCTCAGTTCCATCCAGTTCCGCCCCATCCCCTGCTGACTCCATGTGTTCCAGGCGCGGCTCGCGACTGGGTTCCTTCGCGGATGTGGCGCGAGAACATTTCGGGGAGATCCAGTTGGTGGCGCCGCGGCGTGAAAATACATGGCAGGCAGAGAAATCTATAGGAAAATCCACTGACAAAATGGGGGAATCAGAGACGATGTGTCTTTTTATTCAAGGTGGATAAAGCGGATAATTTTCCATACCCTACCAGAGGCTAAGTTTGACCAAATCAATCAAGATGATGGTTTATGATGGTGACTTGTCTAGCGAGGTGTGGTTGAAACTTCCAGTCGGACGTTCTTTTGTGCCGTTGCAAGTGGTTTTGTTTGAACATGTTGGGGAAAGTCGATTCCATCCGCTGGTTTATCAGATATATCATCATTGTTCTAATTTTAAAGGTGGCAATTGTATGGGGACCTAGACTCTCCAAGTACCCCCCAAGAAATTGTACAAGTACTAGGATTGTGAGGTAAAACACCATTTCTGGGTACTTGGAGGGTCTAGGGATACAATACTCGGGTCTCACAAGGAACGTCGTCCCGGGACACCGACACCCAGGATAGCGTTCAGCTGGATGTCTACACTGGACGCGCATGGTTCCTGCCTCTCGGTGATATGCAGTGAGCATTGTATTGTTGGGCTGTGAATGGAAAGCCAATTTTGAACCCTATATCTCTATATAATTATATGATATGATTATATATTGATTATATAATATATGTCGATCTTGTATGGCTACAAGTATGTACAACTGATATGCAACTCAGCCAACAGTTTATCTTTTAGCAGGGTATCCAAGATATGCAATGATCGCCACTGGTGAAATCTTCGTACCCCAACTTGAATTCGGCCCTGAGGTTGTCTGACTCCGTGAACGTGTCTGCTCCCACACGCTTGGCTGGTGTAGAGGTCCGGGGGGGTTGGAAGAAGCTGGTGAAACATGGTTGGTCGGCTTGAAACTAGGTCACATCCCTCCCAACCACAGTTCAATGATTTTTCCCATTGACCTTTGGAAATCATTTAGTCCCCTATGAATCTGTGGGAAAATCATCCATATGCATGGACGATTTTCCAGCAAACCATGTTTGATTAGCGGATGGTATTTTTCCCACTATAGTATGACCATTTTCTGGGGTTCCCCGACGAACCCGCATGGTGGCTTTGCCATTTAACGAGTCAAATCTAAGCGTTTTCAGAGATGTTGTCCACCTTTCACTTGAGACATTCTGAGGACCACTTAGCGTCATTGACAGAGATCAGGAGTGTGCCAATATCGTTACCATGGACGTCTAGCCATGGACTGGATCCTTGATGGTCGCTACACCAACTTGTCCCCAAGTGGAGTGCCATGGGAAGGAACTCTTCGTTGGCTTCTGTTGAACTGTGGCCTGTTCTTGGTTGTTGTACTTCTTGCCTACTGACTTTGTCCTCTCTTCTGTGATGCATCTGGTGCAACTGGGCTACCATCTGGGTTGGATTTTGTGAGATCTATCTATATTTATAGATTTAGAAATTAGATAGATAAATAAATAAATATATATATATATATATATATTATAATTATTATATTAGAATAATGAAATCTCCCCAAGTTATAACATGTCCTGAATGGTTAAATATTCCAGGATTTTGTGATATGCTTAACATTTCCAGGATAAAGTTGTTCACAATATATACCCTTCGCCTTGTCAGACCTGGATCCTGCTGCTGGATGCGTCGAGAGGCTTACAGGTGTTGCGTCCTGTGGGGTTGAGATGGAAGTTTCATGAAGTTTCCAAGTGGTGACGATTTAGTATAATTTGATTTAATAGGATTTAATGAGATTTTGAATGAACAATTAGGACTTATAATGGGATTTTAACAGGGATTTAGTAGGGTTCCCAAATGGAAATCATGGTACCAGTAAACACATTTTCAACTAATTTCCATCTCAAGCAACGCTAAATTTCCATGACTTGGTGTTCCAAATGGTCGTCGAAGGGATTGTGTGAACACTTTTCGAAGTTTCAAGGGACAACGGGTAGTTTTGCGGTATTTTTCCAAGAGATGATCTACAGATGGTATCATATGGCCATATGGCATCGACAAGATTTATGTCTGGTTGGTGGTTTGGAACATGGTTTTTTTTCCATATATTGGGAATAATAATTTAATAACCCCAACTGACTTTAATATTTTTCAGAGGAGTTCAAACCACCAACCAGATGTGATTTGAGCTCATTTGAAGATCAAGAATCATGAGCAATGGTCATGTTTAACAGGCAAAAGGAGTGCTGATTTAGATTGATTTAGCCAACAAACATGGGTATTTGACCAACAAATGTGTGATTTAACTAACACAACTTGTGATTGAACTGAAGCAACAGTAATCATCAGCCGACAAGAACTTGGATTCAACCAGGAAAAAACAGGTATACCCCACCTATGTGCTGGCGAACAAACAATACTATGGAGCATGGCAATAAAGCGTTGGATTTTTTGACCTATTGTTGGATGATGGATGAGAAATGAATGTGGTTTGTGTCGCTTTCCCTTTTGAAAGATGACCTTCATCTCCATCATGTGAAAACAACCTTGGTGAGGACTAGGTTCTATGCTAGGTTGATTTTGTTTGCAAAGTAACACATGATCCAACATGTTTTATTTGGATAACATTCACCAAGTATAACTAAGCAAAAAGTTTTAAAAGGTGCAAAAAGGAACACAACAATAATTCAGCGAGATCCACAAGTGTGTTCCTAGATTCGACGTATGACATATGTATATCTGATTGGTGGTTTGGAACATGGCTTTTATTTTTCCATATATTGGGAATTTCATCATCCCAACTGATTAATATTTTTCAGAGGGGTAGGTATACCACCAACCAGATATAACTAATGGATTGTCCAGTAACCTCTGGCAAGAAGTGCCGGGATTTCCCAGCCATGTTTGATTACCCGGTACCCAATAATCATTATATCGCACATAGTATTTTTGATTATATTCCATGAAATATTCCCTAAAATATCATCTAAAATCCATGAAATTTCAAGTATATGAGTAACTAATGCATGATTTTGTGCTGGTTAAATCTCATAAATATACAATTTTCCAGGTTCCAACCCCATGTTCTCATCAACACCATGGGGTGGTGCAGCCTTGTCACGTCCTGGGAGGCTGTCTCGTGTCCTGTGCCTGCGTCAGAACTTCGACGTTGCGCGCTGTGAGGGGTCGTTGGATGCGTTTTTTTTCAGGAACAAAATTAGGAATGCTGTACAAGAAAGTTCTATATGCATACATAATTGTATATATATATATGGTATGTGTTGCATCTACAATATATATATATATAAAAAGTATATGCATGTGCATGTGCATATGCAGGTATAAAATGTAGATGTGTGCGCATACAGGTACATTTGCACATATATGGATATATAAATATATACAGAATTGTGGTAATTTAACATAGCGAACTGGAAAATCGCCATGTGTATAGTTAGGTCCTGTAAATCATCGTTCATAAATGATCAATTTTATGGGCCATGGCTTCCATAGCAAAGTGTTGAATAGCCAGAGGGTAATCCATATTCATCCGTTACCAATCACTATCAATGGATACTAAACATGAAACATCCCATTAAAGTGTATTAAATTTAGTTAGATCCCCCATTTAATCATGTGTAAACATGTATAGATCGGTTTCATATCGGCAGCAGCTACCCTAAAGTATACTTAGGAGAGAATCCAGTATCACACAAGACAAACACGGGTTGGATGACTTTAATTCCACCAAGGATATTGATATTACACATAAATTGAAAGGAACATCATTGGATTTCGAGCATGCTCGTGAAAAAATGAATTGGAGCAATTGGAACATCTAAGCTGACAAGTTCCATCTTTGCAAACACTCCCTGGGAGTTCGTTGATGATGGGAAACACCACCACACTTGTACAGATCAGATGAGTTGTTTCAGCAGTGGATTCAACGATTTTAACTGGTAGAGGCTACATCAACGAGAAATAGCTACATGAGAAGACATCCCCAATTTGCTCCCAAGTTCTACAATTTGCAACCGCCCGGTCTTAGCTAAAATGCACAATGAAGTAAAGCCAGGGGGAAGAAAACCTTTCAAGGTCTATTGTTGGGGTATATCAGCGGGATGATGAAAAATGACCCGCAAATGGTTGAAAATTGTGCATTGACAATGACTATTATAGGGTTTACCCTCCGGTCATCAAACATATTGAAAATCCCCCATTAGACACGTAGAGCTGAAGCGCTGGACAGACATCCA